>JANIJG010021604.1:25562-54346 GCA_024611175.1 Megaceryle torquata
TTCAACAAGAGCAAGTGCAGGGTCCTGCACCTGGGCTGGAACAATCCCCACTATCAATACAGGCTGGGGATGAGGCAGTAGAGAGCAGCCCTGCAGAAAAGGGGGTGCTCGTAGACGAGAAGCTGGACATGAGCAGCCCAGAAGGCCAATCTCATCCTGGGCTGCATCAAAAGAAGTGTGGCCAGCAGATTGAGAGAGGTGATTCTACTGCTCTACTCTGCTCGGTCAGACCTCACCTGGAATGCTGTGTCCATCTCTGGAGCCCTCAGCACAGGAAGGACATGGACCTGATGGAGCAGGTCCAGAGGAGGGCCACGAAGATGGAGCACCTCTCCTACGAGGACAGGCTGAGGGAGCTGGGATTGTTCAGCCTGGAGAAGAAAAGGCTCTGGGCGAGCCACCTTCCAGTATCTGAAGGTAGCTTATAAGAAGACTGGACAGGGCCTGTTTACAAAGGCCTGGAGTGAAAGGACAAGGGGCAATGGTTTTAAATTAGAAAGGAGTGGATTTGGATTAGAAATGAGGAGGAAGATTTTTACCATGAGAGTGGTGGAGCACTGGAACAGGTTGCCCAGGGAGGTGGTTGAGGCCCCATCCCTGGAGACATTCAAGGTGGGGCTTGACAAAGCTGTGAGCAACCTGCTCTAGTTGAGGATGTCCCCGCTCTCAGCAAGGGGGTTGGACTAGATGACCTCTAGAGTTCCCTTCCAACCCAGACATTTCTATGTTTCTATAGCTACACATTTCTGCAGTGAATAGGTAGGGGAAGGTGGATTTTTATTTTCCTTTGCTAGATTTTGAATTGTCTCTTTTTTTTTTTTTTTCCCAGTTTCAGCAATCGAAGGCCTTTGGCAGGCTGCATTTATTTCTTATACTCACCAAATTCATAGTTTGTATTTTTATTTAAACACACTTAAAATTCACAGTATGAAGAAAGAAAAGTTAATTCATTGCTGGTAAAGTCATGACAGATACTTCACTGAGATTTCTGTGCAGTAGTATCCTGTATCAACTACATCTATTTTATATGGTACCTTCTGTATGATCACAATCATTTTCTTCATTCTTCAATACATTAACTTCCCTCAGAGTGTAATTAGTATTTTCATTATCATTGCAGTGCCCATATGTTAATATGATCTATTTCTTTAATTTTGGATTACAAACATGTAGTTCATTTCAGCTTTACAAACCTAATCCTAACCTTTCCTTGTCATTTCTCTTTCCTTCTTATTTTGATTCTCACCATATTTTTTTGCATTATGTTGAAGTTTGAGTAAATAAAATCTCTACTCTGTTCCTTACTGTTTTCAGCTGACTTTGGATGCTACAGAAATATATCAGTAGTTTAATAGGCAGTGAAATGGAGTATTACATTCTTGAAGCCTCAGCTATGCCCACTGAATACCGAATAACATTTCTACTTGAATTCCTTTTTTCTTAACACTTTGTTTTTGTTACACAACCTTTGCCATGTGATGGGTTTTCAGCTACACTGGCAAAATTGTGAGTATGACTTCGGATGCCTTTAAGTACTTATGTAATATTTAACAGTGTAATATTTTTAGCAAGTGTATTGTACCAGCCAGTCATACAAACAAGTAAGGGGACAGAGTGCGCTGGTGACAATGGCAACTCTGTGTATAGAGTGCACAATGAGGGTTTTCTGGATGCTACAACACCACAGCTCAACAATGCTGACAGAGAGCAACTGTCGTTCTACAGCACCAACATTCACCAGATTAAATAAATCCACATTATTCCCCTCCTTCTCATTACAAAAATCACTAAAATGGAACATTGTCAGTGCCTCAGAGAGCCTAATGCTAATTTACACTAGAGGTATTTACACTGCTGTGGCTTTGGAAGGGAGTCTTAGTTTAGATAAGATGAGGACAAACTTCTCCCTGTTTTAAAACCAACTATCCCAGCTTCATTGGGCCCAAACAGTATTATGTGGGATGCTGTTCTCTTCCTGAGATGTTAACTTTCAAACTTGCCTTTGCTTTTCTGTTCTCAATGTAATTCTTTGAAAGCAGCAAGTGAGCATCCCTTTGGCAAGGCAGAATTGGTCAGAGGGAGGCTGGCTTCTCTGCACTGCACCCCTTTAGCTCCACATGAGATCAGTATGAGAGACACCCTACAGCCAAGTCAGCCCCAGCACCTCATCCCTGTATCATACTGACTTTTGGCTTCTGTGGCTTGATGAAGAGCTTGGGAAACCAGAAAGCTTGCTGGCATTATGTGAAGGATGCATCCTGCACATTAAAATGGGAAGACTCTTTGCTTGTTCATTCTCAAACCCACTTATTAAAAGCTGTATTTCTAGAGATGCAAAAGCGTACCGGCATTGTAGCCAGGTGCCTGGGGACTGGCTTGGAAATGTTGGGCAGGGAGAGACCTCTGTAATGCCAGACAGTGCTCTGCTACAACAGGCACCACACCATATAACCCTTCTCATAAACCCCTCAATTTCCATTTTATAACTAGTTACATTTTTTATCTTTGCTCTTATTAGGTTGTTTCAGAGCTTTGCTTTCAGATGTTTAAAAAATGGTCTTAAAATTGTCAAACTAAATTTATTCCTGGCCAGTGTACATCCTCTAGTATCGTGCCAAGACCATCCATTAGTGTAGAGTTCTGGTTCATACCCCTGCTCTCAGCTTCTCCTTTGACAGCTAACTATCACAAGCTCTTCTAAAACACATTTACTTGCTGCTATACGGTGTACTCCAGAGATGTCTGAGGTGGTGATGTGGCCACAGATACAGCTGTTTCTGCTGTAACACATATCTATTAACCAGAACGGATCAGGAATTTTCCATTTTACATTTCAGACTAGGTTTTTTTCGTTTTGTGGGTTGTGTTTTTTTTTTTTTTTTTGTTTGTTTGTTTGTTTGTGTGTGTGTTTTTGTTTTTTTTTTTTCCTTTAGAAAAATATATGTTTATTTCCCATAGTGAATGGGGAAACAAAATTTCTGTAAAACCCCCACAAGCTTCACTTTCTGAGCAGAGAATAAAATTTGTACAAAAATCTTCCAGGTGTTGCTGGAGATGAGATTTGCCACCTAGTTCTCAGCTCCCTTCTCTCCCAGCCCTGTCACCTGGGACAGAGATCTGGGATATTCTGCAATGTTGACATAGTCCACTCCCTCCTGCTCTGGCTTCTAGGGCTAAGCAGGGGTAACTGAGCAGCAGAAAAGCGATGTTCCTGCAATTGGCCTGGGGTGCAAAAGAGAGGGTGGGGTCCCTGTCTCTATAAAATTGGATCTGACTGGGAAGCAAGCCCTAAGCTGTCAGGTTGGAAGCATTCTGCCAATTCACCCTTCTGCCAGCTGACAACCACCTTCTAGCTGCACAGCCCATAAGTCAGAACAAAAATATCTACTTTGGTTTTCTTTATATCCTTTTCCATAGAAACCACACAGCTCCTTCTGCTTTTCCATCTCAGTTTGGGGAGAAAACATTTTCAAAACTGGAAAGTTTTGAAAGTTCTCAGCTTCTGGTCTCAGCAAGACTCTAGTCATGTAATTCTCTTAACAGTGTTTTGCTCACTGTTCCACTGCTTTTAGCATTCTTCAGGCCAACACTCTCTCTCTCCTTTCTTATCTCTTCTCCCTCATGAGTTTGTTAAAAGAAAATGAAGACACAGTTGTTTATCAGTTTATGCCCAATGTTTTTCCCCACAGCCTTTGCAGACAAACTCAGTTCTTGCTTTCTTTGCTTCCACATATATCCATACTTTTTTCCCATTAGAAATCCAATGTTGCTAGTGACCTTACTGCTCCTGTCTCTAGGTGTTTCTTTCTTTGCCAGTAAATCACACTTCCTTCCTTGCTGTGACTCTAATTCAAGTGTGTATTGCCAACAGATTATGCCATGAGTATCAGCAATAATAAAAGATATGCTGTCTGTAAAACTGAACTGGCTCCAGAGGTTTGAAGCATTTGCAAAGGAACTACAGCTGCAGCAGTATTCAAGTCATGCTCAGACATAAATTGCCATCTGTTTTTTTCAAACTCTTCCCTCTCCAACCTGTGCTTCTCCTTCTGGGTTACATTCAGGTAGGTACACTTAGAGAAGAATTAACACACAGAACAAATGGGTTTGCCAGGCCAGATCCCCCTACCTGCAGGGAGCAGAGTGGGACCTATGGGGATTGTGATCCTATGAGTAGCACTGCTTCACGTGGCACATCTGCAACATGTATCTTCCTATGATAGCTGTCATATCACTGTCCATCTCTTTTGCCCAAATCATGGCTGACCTATGTGTACGTATGCATATGTTCACAACTGCAGTTCCAACACATTTTAAAACATGTGGTTTGTTGTTTTTTTTTTTTTTAAGGATATTTTGATATAGCATGAAAACATTAACTTTGGAAATTCCTAGTTGGACTTTGCCTGTGATCTCTGCATGACAAACTAGCTCCAAACAAAAAAGTATTCAGGCACAGTAAGTGTGAGATATACCACACACAGACCTTGCTGCCCCTGCCCAGCCTCACCAGGAGCTCCCATACCTCCTGCCCACAGGCTCTTGTGGCCCCCAGTCCCTCTCTGAGCAACATCATAGTCATCTCCAACTATGTCATGGCCACGCCTGGCCGTGCACCCTTTCTGGTTGGTACTCTGACCTGCTGACTTTCTGGCTTGACCTGGATCTGCCTTATCCCTGTGGGCCAGCAATCACCTGTCTGTGTCTGACCCTACTGCCTAACATGGCAAAGGTAATATTTGAAAAAAATTAAGTAGGAAGGAAAACACTATTTATGGAAAAGTAGAAGAATATTTATGTAACTTCTTAAATGTACTTAAAAATGTGTTTTCTGTTGATGAAGGTCCAATTCTGCACCCACTTACATCTATGCTTAAAATTAGTCCTGTGTGCACAACCAGAACCAATGTAATCAGCTAAATCAATTCAGAAAGGCTACTAGGATGGTAATCAGGTGGTGTTTTAATTATTAGTTTTTCAATATGCTGTACAACCAATCTCCTTAATGCTCCTCTCATCTGTTGTGCAGATGCAATCATGTGAACAGTGGTGCAGTGCTTTCTACAAAGCTACATGGAGAATGACCCCTCAGTTGGAATTCCTGGTTCTTAAAACTCATAAATAGATTACTGTATTGTAAAGCAATGAGTCTACTAAAGATAGGACTAGGAACTAACTTTACCCTGGTACTACCTAGGCTTGTACTTGAACTAGGCTATGCTGCTAGGTTAAGCAGTCATTCAGTTCCCAGAGCACTTAGCCTTCTGCCTACCATTACTTGCTGTTTAATTATTCCTTCCAACTAGAAGATATTATTTCTTCTTATGAAAAGCACCACAGATTAATTTAAGAACTCAGAAAAGACAGGTTTTCTCTATACTTCTGCTTATATGCCAGTTTCATTACCATGGTACCTATATAAACTGTAAAAGAACTGAGAAGTCCTAGAACTGAAAGCTTAGATTAAAATTGTACAAGACTAAAGAAGGGTATACCTCGATCGAAGGCCATTTTCACATCTTCAATGTGCTCAGTGAAGCCTGAGACTCTGTAGAGGCCCTCGGACTTCAAACCTGAAAGAAAATAATTCTGTTACCTTTGCTTCAGTAACTAACAAATATTCAGGCTTAAAAACAATAAAGCAAGAACAACAGATCTAGTAAGTGTAGCAAAATAATAATACTAATGTGAAACTCCAGAGACATTTAAGGAAGGATCAAGTTAATTTTAAATTGCTCTTTAAAGAATTTTTAATTTATACTTTCTGATTTTGTTGGGCACATGGTTGATTATGCTAGAGGAAAAGATTGCAATTTGCTAATGGTGGGGCATGTGATGTTATCATGATTTATTCATTTTATGTGGGAGATTTTCCTGGATTTGCCTATAATTACTAAAGCTTTAGAGGGCTTCTTTCCTTTTAGCAGTTGCTTAATGATAAATAGCAATGCAAGTAAGAGACAGCCTTTCCCTATAAGCACATTTGTTCCCAATATTTCTGTCAGCATTTACTTATACACAGATGATAGATGTGATGGATACTGTTCTTCTCCACGTGAGTACATCCCTTCTACAGTTCTTTCACAAGAGACCTCACTTACACAGCTCTCTCCCCACTGCTCCTCACCAATGTGAAATGCAGGGTAGCCCAGCAGAGCAGGCAGAGCTAGCCAAGCAGAGTTACTCACACGTTATTTATTTTATTCCCAGAACTCCTGATTGTGACTATTAACAGTGCTAACCTACTTGTAAGATCCAATACACTTCGTTTTCTTAAAAATAAAGTCAGTATCTCACATAGTTCTGTGGCAATTAAAGAAAGAAATTTAAAGATGTTGAAAAAGCAGAGGGCAGCAGATTTAATCTTAATCAATAAATGTACAAGTAAGTGATTAGATCTCAAATGCAACATAGCTTCCTGCTATATCATCAGCATAAAGCTTTTCTGTCTTCGTTCAAACTATTTCTTCTATTTGTCTCTGAAATGATGATATAATCCTAGTAGAGCTTTATAGAGCAGTGCAGGGGATTTAGTTGTAAATCTTTGATTCATTTCAGTTGATGATGTGTGGCTTTGAAATCCCTATGGCTAGTATCAGTGTGTTGCCATGCAGATTACTGGGATGCCTTGAATTCAGCATTATGAGATTCCCATGCTCAAGCTATGACTAATGGGGAAATTTGGCTTACTGGGCAGCATGACATGTACTTTTGCCATCCAAAGCAAAAAGATGTGATCATTACTGTGTTGTGCTGGAGAGGATACGGTATTTCTTCAATCTGGCACATGTCTGCGTACCAAAAACCTGTCATAAGCTGGAGTTTTGGCAGTGACATAGAGCTTGAGCCATGGTACCCATCACTCAGTAGCTGAGCATCATGTGAAACCCAGAATGCTTTAAAACACCACAGCCTGTGACCTCACTTGTCTGAGTCACTTCCAGTCACTTGTGTTCTCTTGCCTACAATGTCTGGAAAGGCTATTAATAAGGAATTTGATTTAAACTGATTACTCTGAATTGGAAGTGTCCCTAGGTATTTTAAAAGAAAATAATGAAAAGACACGTAAACATGAACTTTAAGTTCACTTTAAAGTTCACCCTGTTCAGAAGTGTAATGTAATACATGTTTTGACATGTTTTCAGAAAGCATGTCAGGAAATTGCATTATGAAATGCCATGATTCAATTTTACTAGCTAATGCAAAGCAATGTATCACCTACACCAAAGAACCTCTCCTCTGATCCTGTCTTCAGTGTGCATGAGCATACCACCCTGTCCTAGATTAGCATGTAATTTAAGTCATGTTCATTGAATTGTGTCTGCTGCTTTCCTAAGCACACAAACCTCTTGCTTCAATCTCTCGAATGCACGAATCCACAACCATTGGCCTCTGGGTATTGTGGGCTTTCACTAGGGTGGTGAGATCGCAGCAGTAGACTCGCTTTATCCTCTTGAGGTCTGGTTGGCAGTCATTGGGCACATATTTGGAGCACTGCTTATGTACGTTCAACCCACAGTCTGTAAACAAAGTTAACCAGGTTAATTAATTAATACTAACAGAGATAGGTCTTGTCTAACAATTTATTGCCTTGGGCCACATCAAGCAAGGGGCATAATTTCCCCATCAATCAGCAAAGTTAGAATAAATATGTCGTGAGGAAGACAAGCATGGAAATCTATAAAAAACTTATGGTGGGCAATATGAACTCTATCAGAGTTGTTAAAAAGCTATAAAAGCTCTGGACGTCCTTCACACCCCTTTGAGCTGGAGGTGACTGCTGGTGCGATCTGGGTCAGTTCACTGCTGGACAGGTAGCTCTAGGTGTTGCATCTGAATGCATGGGACTTAACTTCAGGGTATTTTAGTTTAGCCTTTTATAAAATTAACACAGTAATGACCATCTCGTGCTGGCCAGCTTGTGGCTTAGTGCTGCTAATGGATGAAGGACGCAAGATTCAGCTCAGCACTCAAATGGGGACAGTGCTTTGAGCTACCCTGCCTCCCTTCCCCTTTCACACTCCTGCAGTGTCACTTTGTCTCTCTCTGCCACATTAGCAGGCTCCCCAACCCTGTGTCATCACTTCACTGGTGACTACAGTGTCCCCTGTGTTTAGTCTATAGGTCAGTTTAGGCATATAAAGTGCTGTGAAAGGCATGATGTAAAAAAGTTATTACTTCTACAAATGGTTCTTGGTGTCTTACTCCAGCACCAAATCTTACTCTTGGTTGCATGGCTGGGTTTCTATTAACTTAAACATCACTGCTTTATCTCCACAAATTGCATTTTTCTAATAGATTCAAATATTCAGTCAAATGAATTTATAAGCCTCAGTAAAGCAAACAGCACTGTTGTGAATTACATTTTGTTACATAACTCTGACTCCTGTTTTAATGCCTTCCCAGTCATGCCCATTGCTGATAGTGCCCTTTGGGATAACTTAACATGTCTGATATCATCACTAGCAAGTTACTTACTGTATTTCATGTTGATTTACTGCCTGAGCTATTAAAAATGTAAACATCACTCTATTACTTGCAACACATTTCAGTATTATTCTCTATAAAATATTAATCAAGCAAAATCATATAATGACTACAAACACACCTACACATTTAGTAGAACTGTGGGGGGGGTTTGTGTGTTTCTCCATATGGTTATTACTGCAGAATACATTACTGTTCTGCAAAATCTAAGCAAATGTGAGCAGCTGCAGTTAGCATCCTCCCTGTACTGTTTTCAGTGCTGTTCTCTGAGCATGTGAAGTTAAATCCAAATGCAACTATCTACTTAAGAGTTAAATGTTGGTAATTTAACGAGGGAGAGTATTATGCTTCATGCTAAACAAATAAGCTTTTTCATAAGTTTACTATTTTATGTATGTGAACAAATACAACATTATGCATTACTGAGGTCAGTTTTTGCACACTTGTGTTTAAGATCAAACAGCTGGAAAAGCAAACTGCTATTCATTTTCCTTTTTTTGTAATGACCTCATATTCTTTGTGCTTCCATTATTCAACTACAGGCAGACAAGATGTAGTAGTAGTTGAGACTGCACTTATTAAAACTGTACATTGGTGAAAGGTATGTTGATCCTTCAAAATGCAGTCTAAATTTTAGGTAACAAACACCTCTACCCATGAAAGGCAGATGTCAGAGTCAGATGTGTTCAGTGCCAGTTTGCCTGAAGGTCAGGGCAGGGGGAGGTAAGACAGAAGCATATTCAGCTGAGACATGGAAGTGGCTGAAGGTCCACAGAAAGAAGTTATGAAACCTCATTTGCAATGCACCAAACACTATTCCACTTGGTCAGTTCTAAAGCTCATGATGTGAAGATTATTGCATATTTCCAATATGATTACTTTTCACAAAAGAACAAACAAATTTAAAATAACTGCAGCACTATTAAAGAGTTAATGCAGTTATAGAGGCACAAGAAAACGAATCCTTCTAGGAAACCAAGTTTGTAGTTTTTTCTTTCCCTCTGGGTGGGATAATTCAGGCTTGCAGCAGCACATGGCATTTTTATAGGAAACAGGTGACAGTCTTTTTGCAGACAAGGGAGCTTCTCAGCAATTGGTGACAAAAAGATAAGTTATGAAGCCTAGTTGCTCTCTGCCACTTCTAGGGCTTGTTTCTTAAGACATAAAAACGTAATAACTTAACCACAAATATCAATTCTGAATGTATAGAGCAAGACACCCATGTGAACAAGGTACTACCTAATGGATGTCACTCTCAGCAAGCAAGGGCTGGCGTTTTCATTTCTAATCCAGCTAATGGGGAAAATGACAACACTGTAACTTGCACAGGAGGATTTCTTGCCGTGTTCTGTAAGGTAATGCCTACCCCCCTGTCCTGCAGGGAGTGCAGGCTGAGGTTTGGAGAAATGTCTAAGTATTTCAAGAAAACAACAGAAAATGTTGAAGGACTACCTGAACACCTCACTCCCTGAGCGATGAGACCCCACATGAAGTTGGCGCAGTATTCACACCAGTGCGGACCTCGAAATGTATGGACCTGTAATACAAATGGGGAAAAAAAAAAAAAAAGAAATGGGGTCATTGGGAGGCAGATGGGCTGACAGATGGAACAACTGAAATGGATAAACAACAGAAGACTCAGTAGGAGTAAATCTTTAGCACACAGTGCCCACATCTTTCCAAAGCCAAGATGAAATAAACCACGGGGACAGAAATTTGCTTTGAAGTTTATCTTTCAATAGGCTTAACAAAACATAGAACTGGCCTGTGTATGACACCAAAACCAAATAATTTTTGCTAGCTGACATTTTAGTTATAGAAGAGAGGAGGAAACCAGGTTCATGAGTCAAAGGAGAAAAAAGTAAAACTAATAATCCAAGGAGCTGTAGTCAGTGCTTTTATATTACTAGTTCAAACAAAATGAAATGTTCCAGAGATTCAAATGCTCTTCAACAGTAGGGGAAATGCAGCGATAGAACGTCCCTTTGAATGCACCACGTTTTGATTCCCCGCAACCGTGTGTGACCACAGATCTGGTGTGAGACCCATGTTCTAAGAGCTCCAGTCTGGTTTGAATGCACTACAACTATAGTGTTATATGTGCATTTTTATGCAACAACACTGAACAAAACTCAAGGTGATTGCTGTAAAGTTGTATCAGGGATGGATGATTTGTGCAGTCAGTCCAGGCAGTGGTCGGGTAATGAATGATCTAATTTTTCACACTGGAATCCATCAGTGATAAAAGCAAATGACGCCCTTCCCCACCCTAGGACATAAACTGAAGCCACTCAGGGGAAATATGTCAGCACACTCTTTTTCAGTAGACCAAACTTAATTTTGATACAATCCACACATCAGTAAATAAAGAGGAATAAAATGATCTGTGTGCTGACAGAGCCCAGAGCTCCCCAGTCAGATTTTGTATACCACTTCTGCTTCTTCCACTGCTTTTCCAAAGGCTGTGGCAGAAAACCTTTCTATTCAAGATGTCTGTTCTAGTAAAGCAAGCATTTAATTTTCATTGAAAAGGAGGGTAAATAGTGAGGTCTATGCCCATATGAATGGGCATGGTATAAGCTAGTTCTGGCCAGAGAATTAATTGAGGTTAATAAAACATGAATCATGCACTCTGGCTGCTAATGCTTCCTTTTCCTTCTCTCTGCTCTTGTTTGCATGTTGGGTGGATGGCTGAAAGGCCACTTCCACCCAATGTGATGGGGAAAGCTGTTCTTTACTTTTTGTAGAGCCAAATAATGGTCACTGCCCTTTTCAAATAAACTTGGTGAAGTTTTAAGCCAAGCATTTGGCTTGCTAATGTTTTGCCCCATTTGTCTGCAGGACACCTAAACAAGCCTGTACTCTTGAGTCCAATCCCCAGGAAGATCATAGAATGGTTTGGGTTGGAAGGGACCTTAAAGATCATCTAGTTCAAACCCTCCTGCCATGGCAGAGACACCTCCCAATAGACCAGGTTGCTCAAGGCCACATTCAACCGGGATTTCAAGATGAAGTATTGTGATTTTAAAACAGACTTCTCTTTCTGATTTAGTGATAAAAATTTTGAGGTCAAAAAATGGACTGTCTGTCTGGTAATTTTTTTTTTTTTAATGGTATTTTGCCTCTGAGAAAAATGTCTATCTCTGGGAAACAAAATGTTGCAATAAAGTTTGAGATAGATAGATAGGTAATGTAGACACAGTCTTATTTTGATTTGCAGGATGGGCAGCATGAATTTCAGACATGTTTGTAGAAGGCTGTACCTAACATCAGCTGGTGATTTAAGTTTCAGGCATATGTTCTATGTGACCTTTACTGGATACAAAACTACAGATACAAATAATTTTGCCTGCATCTTTACCATTGTTTGACTGATGACCACATAATTAGTAAGTCTGCACCTGTGTTTAATTGTGGGTGAAACCCACCTGCTGTGGGAAGACAGCAAACTGTCTTCTGCTTTGCAGTGGTTTACAAAAGCTAACATCTCAGAAAGTGACTGTGAAAGCTCAGCCGGGATTTTTAAAACTGCACCATTTCACATTTAAAGTCCAGCGAAGTTGCTAGGATATTCGGGGCCTACTTGCTCACTTCACATAAAACTTATTTCAGCTGATTTTGCTGTGACATATTTAGAAAATGGTCCGTGATTATTCCTTGATATCTCCTGTCATTAATGGGAAAGAGTCATCAATGCTGACTGAGGGCTCCTTCTGAGAAGTGCTGACTGCACACCCTTCCCTTGTTCCCTTCAGCTTAGTGGCCCTCAAAGGTTTAGTTGTCTTTATTCCTTCACTTCAGTTTTTCACAGATCTGCATTTTAGCTCAAATAGCAAGTTCTCAATTGAAATGCCCTGAGAAAGTGAGTCTTGGTGGTTTCTGGTCAAGCTGAAACAGGGAAATACTTGCTATCTTTCTCTAACTGAAAAAGGACCACCTTCAAAAGTTTGTAGATGAAGGTGGAAAAAAATCTCTTAAGATGCATTTTTGAATTAAATCTCTTATGTCTTGCCATTAATTATAAAGAAATAATGAAGAAAGTCTGTTCTTATGAACACAGCACCTGAACGCAGCCTGAAGCTTGCACACGCTTTTGAACAGTAAATGGGAATTCTGCCTGCAAGATAGGTCTCATCTGTTTTAAACAAGGAGAGGTAACAGCAAGCCTTAGGTTTTTGAGATGGGATTTTAAGTTTTGCCCCTTTCTTTGTAAACACATCATTACAAACAGCCTGGGCTTAGATTTTTGGAAACATGATCAAGAACTATTTCTTATTGGTCCATACCCCATTCTTCAGTTTCAGAAGATCTCTCTGTGTACCCTTAGCACAGGCTCAGGCTGGTTGGGCTACATAATTCCAACATTTAAGAGGAATTTACAGGGAAGCATTTCTTCATATAAGCCAAAAACCATGATGTTTCAAACTATTTGCTGTATTCTTCTTGTTCAGTCTTTTCATCTGCTTTCCACAATGTCTAACTCTTAACTTCTTCACTCTATTTCTTTTCCAGACCTTTTATTAAGAGTTGTGTCTTCATCCTCTCTTCTCTGCTGGACAATCTCACCCAATACTGGACTCTTGTTATTGTCTTCCTGTGCTCTTACCTTCCCCTTTCAACCTGCCCCCCAGGTGCTATCTCAGGCAGTTTTAGTCTGTTGTCTGTACCGTGTTCACAGAGGGAGAAACTAAGACCGAAGTTAAAGAATGACAATGCAGTGGCAAAACAAAAGAACGCCTTAAGCAATATTTCAGAAACCAGCTAAAAATTGCCTTGAATTAAAATGCATGGTTTTTTTATTGGCCTTATATTGAGTTGCTTCTGAGACAATCCTGTTGTTTATCTGACTGGGTTGAAGACTTTTCTAATCGCATCCAAAGAAAGTAAGAGATTTTTTCAGTCCTTTGCCTGAATACAGGCACATTTGTAGTCTCCTATGGACTCCTGCTGAACCGGAGAAGTTTGCAGGGAGGAAAAGCTGAGTCTGCTGTTAATTTTATTTAAATACATGCACATAACCTTCATGATGTCTGTAAAAAATGTCTCCACCAAAGCCTTTGTCTCCCAGAAGTAGTGTTTGTCTACAGTGATTAACACAAGGGTGAAATTTATCCCAGAGCCTCCTTTCTCCCAGCAGATCTTCTGACCTGTCAGTAATCAGCTGCCTCTACTACACTAGCCCGCCTGCAAACAGGATTTGCTAGAGTGGTGAACAGGCACAATATTGTGGTAAACGGACATTATTCAGCTGAATTTGCTCACTTAAAGCACAACAGAGGCCCTCTCATGAATTCCCAGCCTAGAACAAAATGTGTGGATCATCCTTAAGCTCCATGCTGCCACCCTAGGGCATGAGGTGACCTCACCACAACCAAGGACCCCACTGAAGTTGGCAAGTAAAGCAGGTTCCAAAGACCCTGATGGATCCTAACTGTAACAAGGTGCAAGAGGGCTTCACAATCCAGTTAAGCTAACGCCCACATAGTTACAGAAAAACTTCTGTGTTTTTCTAAACAGGGCTTCAGAGATTTATTCGCTTTCTTGAATTACGGTATGTCTACACTGGCTTATGCAAAGCTGTCCCGCCAGACAGACGCCAGCTCCAAACCTAAATCCATGTGACTGCATTGTGTGCTCAGGATGAACTCAGCTTAACAAGACAGTCTGGATTCTAAATCTTTTTTTTTTTTTTTTGTTCCTATGCCTTGAGTGCCTTGAAATTTGGAAGACAGGCTGAAGGAGAAAGCACGGATGCTCAGAATGGCATAACCTGGCACCTTCACTCTCCAAACTCTAGCGCTTCTTATTATATTTTTATATTAGCTTGTAAAGCAAGCTCAATTTGTGCCTTGAGTCTATTTCTTCCCTTTGTTCCTTGTCTCTTCTAGTAGATTATATCTTTGGTGTAAAATCTACAAAAATCTCATCAGCTTCCTTAAAAATGTACCCTTCATTTTTGAGATTCTTCATGGCTAAACGAAAAGAGCTAAAGAGTGTCTGTTTGTTCATGAAGAATTGCCTAGGACAAGGTTATGATGGACATTGTGACACATAACATTTGTCCTTATACACTGAGATGAATTATAGAATACATATCAATATTCACTTAAAAATGGGGAAGACAACTTTTTTAATGGTCAGAAAAATAGTGTTCTCCTTCAGATAAATCCCGTATCATCATCACTGAGTGTTGTCAAAAGCCATTAAGAATTTTGCCCATAAAGCCATTATTTTCTTTTTAATATTTTCTTAAACCTTTTGTGTAATGAGTATGGGACATATTAAGGATACTGGACTTTAATTTACCCATCTTTTAAATCTAAATATTCTACTCTAAACATTCTATCTCCATATTTTTGTTCAACCAAACATGTCCTAATATACTCCTTTGGAAAACTAACTGTATTTGCTTAGTAAATATACTTCTTCATTAAGTAAATGTAACACTTTTGACTGGCTTTTCTGAACAATTTGCTTTTTTAAATGTTTCTTCCCTAAGTTTTTTATTGCCTTTACTATGATAAAACCATTTTCTGCTGTCAAGCTTTTGAACACAGATATTTTAATAATGTGATTTTGCAGTTAAACTCTGACTCTTGAAACAGAAAGGAACAGGGACTGTACAACAGCTAGATTGTGCAAACGCAAAGTTAACTGGGCACATGTCCAATTTATAAATCAACGCCAAAAGAAGGGGAATTTTGAAGAGGAAAGAATGCATGGGTCAAAGTGGAAAAAAGCCTCAGTCATGAGAAAATATTTTCTAGTTAAACTAACATAGTTTTGATATTAAAATTATAATGAGGGCAAAACCCGTACAGAATGGAAGATGGTTTAATCAAGCAAGAAAACACAGAGTATTTCCCCTATTTCCTTTAGTGCTGATCAGTGAGATAAATATTGACTTTTCTGTAGACTGGGTCAAGGAGGAGGAATGAGAAGAGAGATGCTATTTACTTTGCTCACTAATATTAAATTATCGATTTACCAACTACAGCAGAAGCACTGCAGGGGAGAGCAATGTCTGCATGGCAGAATATGTAGAAAGATAAGAAGTGAAGCTTTTTTGCTAATCCAGAAAATTAGTGAAATTGGTGCTTCTCCTTTTTTGACAGGTCTGAGATGAATATCAGAAAATTCTTTCTGCTAATGAGTTGAACTATTCTGACAGTGACCCAGATCAGCATCCTCAAGGAACATTAAATAAACTGAGTTTTCAAAGCTGAGATGCATTCCTTTCTTGTCTTGTTACTGCCTCTTATTTTCTCTGTATCCATCCCGATAAGCATCAAACCACAATTTGACAGCATTAGATACGGTAACTGGCTGGCATACTCTGAAACCAGCACAGACCTTTTGGCAAAACATTTTAGTACAAGCTGCCTGGAAGGTCTGTTTCCAAAGCTGAGTCACTTCCCTGCTGCAGCATGCCAGACACAGCACTTGGGGAAGAAAAAAAAAACAAAACAACAAAGCCTAAAAATCTGATTTTGTGTGTATAAGACAGTAAAAACATGATCCATTTAAACATCCCTGTGTTTGTCCAGCTATTTGGTTTAGTTTGAGAAGCAAATGCAAGCTCAGATCCTATAGCTCAGTGGGACTCTGAGAGCATTTCCTTAGCATATGGTGGTGGAACAAAAGCTAGGAGACAATACCACTGCTGTGCTCTGTTTTATTGTTAGGGAGCACCCAATCTCCTTCAACTTCTTCTGAAAACAGAAATGGTCCAAAATGTTTGCTGGTAAAATGCTACTGGCTTCTGATAATAGCTTTATGTAGAAAAGGGACCTTTTGCTCGTTTAAAAATGTATACACTTTATCTTAAAGACAATCGATATGAAGTACTTTGTTTCTGAACAAAAAAAGAAAACTGAATCTGAGCAAAAAGAGTTAAAATGCCAGTCAAGTAGCGTAGCTAGTAGCAAAACCATTTTCAGATTAAGTGCCTATGTAAAAGCATATTAATAATGCAGTCAAGGGAGAAACAAGCATGAAGAAAAATGCTTTTTTTGACACTTTTCTCAGAGCTAGTATAGATGGTTGCATGAAAACCCCATCACAGCAAAAGATAAAATGTGAGGCATTTTAAACAACTTTTTAGACGAAAATAGTAGGAAGTTGTGCTTACCTTAAAATTGTGTGCTTTTTCATAGTTGAAGTGGTTGTCGTTTTGAGTTAAGGCTGCTCTTCTGACCAAGGAGGTGATCTGTGAATAGGCAAAGAGTTTCAGAGGTTGCCACAGAAGTGCCCCCTTGACTCCCACCTTCACCCCCAGAGCCACGGCCAGGAGCTCTTGGCGTTTCCTTCCTCGCTTTGATTTGTGAACAACGGCACAGTTTTTCTCATTTTCCAGCCACAGATCCTCTGAGAACATAGCACTGGGATCCCAGATCTTTTCCCTGTCTTCCTCGGCGCCTGGGAGCCTGACTGTAGTCAGTACAGTACAGTTCGTCCAACTGCTTCTGATGTTAGACAGCAGATTTGAAGCAGCTGCAGCCCATTCTGCCGAGACCTCTGGCATGTGACTTGAATGGGCTGTCTTGTGGGACGGAAGGAGCTTCTGCATCTGAATAAGTAACGGCCTGTGCCGTGCAATTTCTTAAGGCAGATGTGTGCCTTGAACAATAGTCCAAATTCATACACTGAGCAACCTTCCCCCCACACCCTCCCTGAGTGGTGGTCTCCAGCTAGGTGCTGCTGAAATACTGTCCCGGAGAGGGGGAACAGTGTTACAGCTTCACACCCAAAGGCATTTCCAGGGACAGATCGCTTCAACTCCACAGCATGTTCAAAAAGAACAAACAAACAAAAAGCCCCTGGAAAGCCCACACAACTGAATCCGATGCTGCATCCAATTACACTCAGATTCGGAGACTTATCAGCCAGCAGTCTGCATGCCAGCAGATTAAGCCCTTAAAACCATGATTGTTTAATCTTACAGAGATAAAATATCTTTTTTTTTTTTTTTTTCTTTTTTTTCCCCTGTATCCTGTACAAGGGGAAAAAATCCAGCAGCACTCCAAGCATTAACAGAACCTTCATATCATGTTTTAAACAAGAGCATTTTGTCAGTGTGCACTTGGTAGCATGGAGCTAGCTCACTGTCAGGGCAAGTTGAAAGCCCAGTTGGGATGGTGCAGGTAGGAAGTCCCCAGGCCCTGAGCAGCACGTGAGTCAAGGAAGCAGGGGAGACAGGGTCTACGGAGTATCAAGAGCAGTTGTCCTTTGCTCTACTTATGTGCACCTGTATATCTGGGAGGGGGAACTGATTTTTATTTAAAGCCCAGGGACAGGAGGGATCTGGACCCAGACCAGTCTGCACTACAGCTTGCACTGTTACTGTGGGGACACCCCCCATCCCAGGACACAAAAGTTGTGTGACACTGAGCTTCCCCTGGGAAGCCCCTTCAGTGTCTCCTCCCCACCACCTTTCCTCCCTCCTGCTCCCTCAGTGAGTAGGACTATTCTCCACCCATAAGAGGACAGGAGTTACCTGCTTGGCAGAGAACAGTGAGATTTCATTCTTTAAGGTGTGTCTAATGCTCGAGGTGCTGTGACAGAGCATACTGAGAGGCTACCAGCACTGCTGGGAAAATTGAGTCTTTGAACTAGATATCAGTTCATAGCAGCCTTTTACAGTCTGCCCCACTTCAACTTACCCAGAAAATATGTGAAATTAAAGTACTTGTTAACTTGTGAAGTTGAACTTGCCTCTGTTTTTTCAGTCTGCTTTCACCTTAGGCTGAAATGACAGAAGGTTCATCTAACTCACTCACTAAAACCTCCACCATATAGACTGCATGCTCTTAGTAAAAGCAATGCTTTCCTGATGTGAAAGCCTGTGGGGACAGATGGCCAGCCTCAGTAACATCAGGCAATGCAATTTCAGATAGTGTCCTACTTAGGGTTTTCAAGAAGTTGTGCAACATGCAAAATCAGATTCTCAGTTATAAACCGATGCACTTACTTCTATGTATAGCATACTTAATTCCTTTCCTTTCCAGGTGTCTCTCAGCATCTCTTTTTACATGCTCCCATACTCCAGTGTTTCTGCTCCCCAGTAGGGAGGATTTCCACACAACCCCATTGCTCCCCAGGCAATTGCTGCCTGCCTGGCCTTTCCCCAGGGCTCAGCACCATTACCTGACCAGTGGTGACAACTGTCTGTGAGGCATGTATGAGCATTGCTCTGCCTGGAGGAAATCCCTGCTGCTCTTCCATATGTCCTCTTGCTAGTGAGTCCCTATTTCTGCAAGCTCAGGACCTTTATCTGCTTTCCAGCAGATAAAGACAGACTATAGCTCCCCAGCTCTCTCTCCATGTATTTCAACAGATGAGGAGTATTCATTTTAGGGACATCTCTGATCCTATAAGCAGCAATAGCTTCAGTTTGGGCCATCAACTTTGGAGCAGTCTGAAGTTCTTATCACACTCCAGTTTCTTTCTTCAGTGCCATTTAAGATGTTTTTACATTTATGTGGAACAAACCCCTCAAATTAGCTCTGAATTGTTAGACACTTCTGAAGCTGCAGTCTAAATCCCATATATACATAATCCAGTTTCTCTCTGACTCCCAGCATAACAGATCCAAAGTCAGAGAGAGGTCGGTCTCCTAATAATGTGCTAATATTTATATTTATGCCACTAGACATTATATAACTAATATTTTTTACATAACCTGGCAGATTTGATATTCAAGCTACAGGCTTATGATGATACAATTTGGAATTCCTATTTATTAACCTATTTTTGGAATATCAGACATATATATTTAGTGGAAACTCTGAGTGTTTGCACAGAAGCATTAAACTTCTGGAGGAGGACAACTCAGCCAAACCAGTTCATATGACTAAGACAGATCAGTATTTACTGTTTATCATCTAAAAAAAATTTATTTATCCCCTAGGTTACTTTTTCTGCCTTGCTTGGGCCCTGTTTAGACAGTTAATGGGATCCCTTGCAAACACAGGATGTGTACAGAAGACCAACAGTGAGTGCATCCTCTTAAGAAGCTTAACCATACAAAGCCTTACCAGGTTTGGTGTCTAAAATGGTGCTGTAGAACTAAGATGAGCCGGACCATGTTTATAACCTTTTCCCTCTCTAAACAGCAGCAGCAACAAATTCTCAGCAGTAACCAGCTCCAGAATACTGATACCACAGGCCAACCCCAAAAAGAGTGCTTTCTTTTACCAATTTTATTTTTCTTAATAGAAAATTTATTGTACGTGGTGTCAACTCATTTAAAGAGCACCTCTTGATCAAGTTAGCATGTTAGCCTGCAGCTAAGGAGAATGCCAGAGGCTAAAAATATTATTGCTGGCTGTCACCAAATGTCTAAGCTAGTGAAGGCTGAAAGGCAAATTCAGGTTGTCTGTGTTTTCCAACCAAAGGATTTCAACATAACATATGATTTTAGTTCACTAGTCTCTCTGTAAAACACATGTACTGTATAGCAAATTGGGCATTTACAGCAAAATAAATGTCACTGAACCAGAATAATAAAATTAAAGGGGGGGTGGGGAGGGGAGGAGGTCGACTCAGTTGTTGCGCCATTTCCAGCATGCCTTCGCAGAGCAAGCTGAACCACACCATTGTCTCTCCCCTCAAACACTGGTGTCTTGTTTGCTAACAAAGGCCTCAGGGGCAGGAAAGAACAAATTGTAGTGTGAAAAGCTTTCAGTTTTGTCTATGTGCCATGATTTCTGTTCTAGTCATGTGGGCAGCACTGAGGACTCTCTGGAAGCAAGCGGTGGGGGAACTTTGCATGCCACCCAGCTCCTCTGTGGCAGCTCCAGTGTGGCGGGAAAAGATGCTGTGGGTGCGACGGGTCCTCTCCTCTGGCTGCCGCCATGCTGTGGCTGGCAAGGCGGGGCTCTCGGGTAACAGGTCTTTGGCTTGCCACTCTACCTGCCAAAGGGCACAGTTACAATGGGCAGAGGAGTGGCACACACATATCTCCTTGAAGGACACTACCAGTGAAAGTGAGGTTGCTTCATGATGAGGAATTGTGACAAATCCATGACTGATCTTAACTAAATACACTTAACACTGCACAAAGATACAGTCACATGTCAAAGAGAGGCCTGTTTCCTTGCAGGCATGGCACACTCGGTAATCTGCCAGACAGATTATGTTTGCTCAATTGCAGACACCCTGTGGAGATGACACACGGTGCAGGAATCTTGCAGCTATTTGGTTTTTCCTGGTTCTCTCCAATGGAGCTCTTCCCACAATGTGCTCAGGAGACAAGGCCAGAGAAGCTGGCAAGGTATGCAGTGCTCTAAATGCACTCTTAGTAAAACACAGGGCACAGAGGAAAAATGATGGAGAAGGCTAGTCAGCCAAAGCCCTTTGCCACACCACAATGCCACCAGCCCTTGCCTCCCACTGCTATGGCAGAGGGAGCTTCCATTAAAAGGCTTCTGTGCTACTGAAACAGTGGGAGGAAACAAGCTCCAAGGAGAAAATATACTGGATGTGAAGCAGAGCACGATGCCTGCAGAGTGGTGCTTGCCAACCCATCTTGTAAAACCAACTTTCTCAAACAAGTGTCCCTCTGGCGGGAAGGCTCTTGATGTCAGTTAGGTGAACAGCTACTGCAGAGGTGAGCAGAGCTGGGAAGCTCCACAATACGCAGCTTGAGGTTAGGAAAGGAGTGAGACTGCACAGAAACCAGGCTGCTGCTGCTCTTGGGTTTGCTTTTTGGAGGAATACAATCTACTTGCTCTTAGGCAATCAAAGTAAAAAATAATTAGCATAAATTTGCTGCCACCCCCCTCTGTTCAACAGAGCTCTAGCTGCAATTGCTGAGAGCTGCTCCCAAACACAGGTCCACCTGGACTCCTCAAGGGTGCCATCTTGCCCACTGAAAACCCAACAGTCTCTCATTTCCAGCAAAAAAAGTCCTTACAGGTGAGCTGGAGCTCAGTAAACTGAACATCATCATGAAAAAAAAAGGCACTGTGGGTTTTTTTTAAGTATTAAGATATATCTATAGCTTTGCTTTTTACTCAACTTCCAACTTTTTTCTTTAACAACAACCATTCCCTCTTTGAATGATGAGACTGAGAAACTGTCAACAATATGCTGAAAGTGTTTAGAGCAGCAGATTATCTACAGTGGGCTCCTATTTTGGAGATCCTGGGTACACTTCCATTACCACCAAGATCACCTATTCTTTGAAGATAACTCCAGAGCAAAATGAACTTCTGATTTAAGAGGACTCCTGCAGTAAATTCTCTGAAATTAAAATTATTAAAAATTTAACCTTTACACATTTCCTAAATTAATCTGATTGACTGTTTATCAGCATCCCAGTGACAAGTTCTCATTTATATGCATTTTTTTCTGACTGTGTATGTGTTCCCCTCCTGCACAGATAGAAGTTATAATTTTCCTACAGCAAATGGAAATATTATCTGCTTTAAACTTCAGGTCATTGTTCTAAATCCTTCTCAAACAGATTTTTCTGTACACATCATGATTATTTTTCTCAAAACAATGTAGTGGACCAAACAATACATCAGCCAAAAGTGAAATGCTGTGGAATCAAGAATATTATTTAAAATAATAGCTGCTGTAAGCCTTTTACAGAGTATTAATATAATAAACTATTGTCTATTTTGGAACAACAACTGCAGGTTACATCGGGTGGTATGCAATTACATAGTCATCTCCAATTAAAAAAAATAATGGGTGAAGTAAAACCTCTTGTCAGGCAATTGTATCATTTAGTGTGTTAACCTGTGTATTTCACATCCACCATTGTATTTAATATGCCTGAAATAGTATTTTGACTTCAAATTTTTGTAAACTGTGGTAAATATGCATTGTATTACAAATACATTGCTGATATTAAGGAAGAAATAGTCCAGAAATAAGGAAGGGATCTAGATATAGGATAAACTAATTCAGCAATTCCCCTGAATAACCCTGTAGAGATTAACATAGTAACAGCAGGTCTAGTCTATTTATTGCCTCTGCTTCCTTTCCTCCCACTCTCTCCTTTATCCTTTCCAATCTATCTCCATACTTGTCAAGGTTATTAATGTTGTTTTCCTGGCCAAGTTCATGAGACTTTCCTCTGTGCTTAATATTCATGACCCAAACAGTAGCAGAGGGATGGAAGAGCAGGGGTGTGAGGGCTCAGCAGGGCATATGAGAGCAGAACCAGACAACACTGCCATTGCTGCTGCCACAGAGGAAGAGAAGCACCATGGTCCCCCACGGTGGGGCTAGCAGGAACCACTTCATCTGCAAATAGGGCTTTCTCTGGGAAACCACACTGCATTTATTTCTAAATTACTTCTTGTTCTCTGTGTGGGTGTAACGTGTGATTGACTGAATTTGACTGACTGCAATGAAAGTGAATGAGTACTGTTATCACACCTACAAATTAAAATGTGTCTATGATAACATCTGGTCAAACCAAAATTAAAACTTAGTATTTATCCTGGTATTTGCAAAAAAAATTTGCAGTGATCTCATTATTCTATCAATGATGTTGGTTTTGCTTCCAACAAAAAGAGAAAAGCATTTTTCTAACAAACATTTAAGGATAGATTGGATGGATGGTCTAATCTAAAGCAGCAATTTGGTCTCTCTTTACAATGAAAACAGAAAACTAGAAACCTCCAGACAGTGATTCATCCTCTTCTATGACAGAGCAAGTTTAAAATGGGTCTTTGCAGCTCATTTATGGATAATATAAGGAAAATCACATGACTTAGGTAGAAACAGATAGCTTACTTTAAGATACTGAAATTAGGTAAGATTAATCTCCCTCTGAACTCTTTTTTACTTCTATTTTTATATTTTCTATTAAATTTTAGAATAAATTAAATAAGGAATCATTTATTTTATCAGCCTTAACCATATCTGTAAGTAATTATAGAATAATGACTATACTTTGTTTTGGGTATTGATACTTCTCATACTTTAGACCTGGCTAAGACTCATGCTCTGGAAACATGGAATACCTAGTTTGCTATACCAATTGTTACACAGCTGCATGTACCTTTATAGGTTTATCTGGGCTCATTAGATGAACTTTTTCAATAAGTGTAATGACAGATGAATCAGTCTGTAATTAATAGAAATTTCTGACGCTGACTATATAGGTAGCCAGTATTTTGACATTTCACCCACAGAGGAAATAGTCTAGCAACATAATGAACTTAATATGATATAACGTGGCCTCTCTGAATTAAGAGGGAAGTGACTCATGCTCTCTGTAAGATATGGGACTATTAGTCAAGAGACAGAGATTTAGAAAAATATACTCAACAATATAGTTTTTATCCAGACCCCCAGTGGATGATAGCACTACATAACCTCTACATGTATATAATCCATTCATTTTTTTACATTTTTGCTATGAAGCTCTTGCTTCCTGAAGAAATAGCACTTTGGTTAGGAAAGCCAGTTTGTAATTGATTAAAACCATCACTGCACTGCAAGGAGACTGCAGAGCTTGAAATAAAGTCAAACCTGCTGAGCTACTGCAATGAAATAGAGAAGTTAATGTGCTTACTTTCCGGCCTGGGGAGAGAGAGGAAGGCAAGAATGTCCCCTCTGAGAAAGGTGATGCTGGTGAGTGTGGTGCAGTGCCCTTGAAGAGGTGAGAAAGGCACCAGAGGCACTGGAAGTGCAGCAGCCTGTCTCTCCAGGCCCCATGGCTTGCTCTTGTGGGACTGTCATTAACCATAACTCCTTGTGCACTGAAGAAGCTGGTTGGGTGCCATGCTCAATCACAGGGTTAAATTAAGGACTGTGTTTTGTGAGAGAGCATTAAATCTGTTTAATGTCAGGAGATAATTGTATGAGCTTGGTAATAAATCCCAGTTCTATACAGCTACTATGTTGTACAGCTGGTGGGTATAAGGCTTATATGTTTGACTGTGTGCTTCATTACACACCAAACACAGGCGTAGCATTGTACACAAATACCTACATCCTCACTTTTGAGATAATTCTGATTTCTGTGTCTCAAACACTACTACAGCAGGTGTTATCTCAAAGCAACACAGTAAACAACTATCTGCTATCCACACAGTAAATTTAACAAAAATAAATACAATACAAAAAAATAAACCACAGGAGGTTCTTCTGTTTTTCACTTTGAGTTGATACTATGATTGATACTGCTGATACTATGATTGATACAGTTGATACTGGTGGGAGTAAAGCTCTCTCGGAGCGAGACCAAGTCAGCTTATGGACCATGGTCAGAGCTTCTGTTCATACAGAGCAGCAAAAATCTGCTCCTCCTGGGATTATGACAAAACATGGAGGAAAACAGGCTTCAGAAAAGTTTCCCAGAAACCACAGACTCAGACAGCAATGTCATTTACGTTTGGAGCCACCAACCGCTCGGCAGAGCCAGCTGATCTCTGGAGAGGCTGTAAAGCAATGCTGAGAGAGCTGCCAGAATGTAAAATATGCTATGACAGTCTTGGGAACCAACATTGGTGCCTTAATTTTTGCCCCAGCTCAAGACAGCTTAAGCAAGAGACATTTATTTGTGTTTATGTAAGACAAAGAGAACAAATAATTTGTGAACCAGTGAGTCATGAATCGGTGATCACCTTGCCTAAAAAATGGCAATCTATAAAACTGTTCCTGGACAGTAACAGTTCAGGAGTGGCTCCTCCATGGTGTGATGCTCTCTTCAGTTAGTGCTCACAGGGAGATGGGGACAATAAGAAATTTGCAGGGAGGACAATGCCAATATCAGTATCAAGGAGGAGATAGGATTTTTCTCTAGTTTTTGTAGTTCCTGGGTAGTGTGAAAAACTTCAGTCTAAAACTTATAAACAGCATGACCAAGTAAGACTGCTGCTCAGCAGCCATGATGTCTTCAAGTACACTACAAAATACAAGGACCTAGAAATGTAGTAATGTGGTTTCCATTATTAGTAATATTTCTGACCCTTTTTATTGCAATATCTTGTGACTTCCTGCAAAAACCCATTAACTGGGTAGACAGTACAAGGTGAAAGGAATTATGCATGCCATTTAGGGCACAAAGAAGGAAATTAGCAAATAAGAACACCACATGTTTTCAGGTTATAAGAATACTTTTTAACAAACCCAAGCCATTGCACTTTACAAAAAAAAGAAAAAAAGAGAAATGCTATTTTAATAAAAATGCTATGCTTTATGACTGTGAACTTCTATTTCAGTATCCTTTACGAACTGCATGTCAAAAAAAGAAAGAAGTCAATAGGAACCATTTTCCATGTGCATAAGTGAAACTGTGACATGCAGGGGATCACTGTTTTTGGTGCTGGGCCAGCTATGGCTGTCTTACGACTCATTGGAGCTCAGCTGTATAGCCACAAAAGCCTCCAAGTCCCGGGATGTGTTCACCTGAGGTGGGAGCATACGGTGTTTACAGCTTACCCCTTTGTGAAATACATGTTCCTGGCCCATCAAGATTCAAGGAATGTCACCCTGTTCATGAGACACAGGGTCAAATCCTGGTCTGTCATCCAAAAAGGGTATACATACCCTATATATACATAACCCCTGGTATATCTCTGACTGATGGCTTCTAACTGTGCGTTTGCTTAGAAACAGAGCAGACAAAACTGATGTGGGGTTAAAGAAAGGATGGGAGGCTCTGCACTTAGCTGTAATCATTCATTTCATTACATGCATGAACTTTTAATTACGTTCCCCCTTGGTATGTAAGAAAGGTTCCTATAGCTCAAACCTGTATCAGCTTCTGTTTTCCAGCTTTCTGTTTTCTGGACCAAGGCCAGAAAAAGAATAGTTGGTGTAGGACTAGCACCACTTGCTGAAAAAGTAGAAAGCCACTCGCAGGATGGGCAATTTCATTGTGTGGAGTATGTACCCTCCTCCAGCTCCTCCCAGCTCACTGTGCAGAAAAAGTAACTCAATGCATAACCAACTTCTTCTCCTGAACGCAGCTTCTGAGCAGCACTCGCCCATCACTCAGCTTCCTTTTCCCCACAAAGCAGCAAAGGGACTGCTGTGTGCTTCAGAGTGCACATGAAAAGCATGGTTCACTGCGCTTCTTTAAGGGCGTATTATAGGATACACAAACCACTTGAGATCACACACTTTGAACTTGCACAAAGTACCAGAATGTATAAAAGTTGTTTTATTTTCCCTTCAAAAGAATTGGTTTGTGACATGTCTGCTTTGCCCTGTGCTTGAAATTGGTTCTGTTGCTCCATTACTTTGCGGGTAAGTAACGGTGTGGCTATCCTTGAAAACACATATGTATTCCCATGGCCATTAGAGAAAAACTCGGACAAAGACTGACCCCACTTCTCTGCTAGTGATTGAACACATAAAGGCCATATAATCCTACTTTTATTGTTCTGTACAGGTGTCATCTGACCCTGATATCCTTACAACTCCCTGTGACCTGCAGCTTGCCCTTTGGTATGAAGCTGTGGCTTTTGTTCCTGATGGCATGCCATGTAGAGCTGCTTCCATCATTGTCTGGAGGAGGACAGATGGCTGCTCTCAGCACAAAAAGGAGATTAAAAGAGAACTGAGGGAATGACATCACTACCCAGCCTGGGATTTAATTCACAGGACTCATGGGGCTACCACCAGCATGAACACAAACTATAGATGACTGTTCATGGAAACGAAAAGGTTGTATTTTACAGAATGAAAGACATTTCTTTGAAAATACATAGTTGCCACCACACTAATGTCTGTATTCTTTTACAGCTGTTCAGCTAATCTGAACAGATACTGTTGTCCTAGCAGCAGCAGCACTTCTAAAGTACTCAAAAAGCAAGACTTAAACTGTACCATACCTCTATCCATGCCCATAGTTCAACTGCAGTAACTTGGTTTATGGGTTATTTATTTTGTTTTGCTTGCGATGAGGAGTTCATAACAAACGGTTGGGGAAACACGAATCAGAATAAATGAGTTTCACCATTAAGAACACTCCTGCTAAAACATTTCATAGTAAATGATTTAATCCACATCTCATAGCCCCACTTAAGTCAATGGAACTAAACAGCACAAAACTTTAGTTATGGAAATAGCTTTGTAGTCACTTTTCTGCCTCAAATTCAGCTCCAGATCTATAAAATCACTCTGAACTCTCCCTTTTCTGATCACTGGACACCAAAGGATGGCAGTCACTGTAGTACTCCAGGATGGACTCTGCGGAACTATGAATGCCTTCAGTGGAGTGTGTATACAGTGATCTCATCCACAAAAGTATTTTCCGAGGTTTAACTAGCTTGCATTTATCTGAATGTATATATTATCTTAAATACATTACCTGATTATTATTTAGGACAGGGGGACTTGGCTTCTGTGTATGTGTTGTACTTGGTGCCATCAAGTACCTGAGTATTGAGTTTCAATAAGGCCAAATGCTGGGTCCTGCTCACAACAACCCCCAGCAGTGCTACAGGGTTAAGGAGGAGTGGCTGGAGAGCTGCCAGGCAGAGAAAGACCTGGGGGTGTTGATTGAGAGCAGGCTGAACATGAGACAGCAGTGTGCCCAGGTAGCCAAGGCAGCCAACAGCATCCTGGCCTGTATCAGGAATAGTGCAGTCAGCAGGAGCAAGGAGGTGATCATTCCTCTGTACACTGCTTTGGTGAGGTGGCACCTCAAATACTGTGTCCAGTTTTGGGCCCCTCTTCACAAGAAGGACTTTGAGGTGCTAGAGAGGGTACAGAGGTGGGCTACCAAGCTAGTAAAGGGTTTAGAGCATGTCTCTTATGAGGAAAGGCTGAAGGATTTGGGGCTCTTTAGCTTTGAGAAAAGAAGACTGAGCGGAGATCCTATTGCCCTGTGAAACTACCTGAAGGGTAGCTGTAGTGAGGCAGGAGTTGGTCTGTTCTCCCTAGTGACAAGCGACAGAACAAGAGGAAACAGCCTGAAGTTGAACAAAGGGAGGTTCAGGGTCAATATTAGGAAGAAATTCTTTACTGAAAGGGTTGTCAGGCATTGGAATAGCCTGGCCAGGGAGGTGGTGGAGTCACCATCTTTGGAGGTGTTTAAGAGCCAGGTAGCCAGTAGATAAGGGACATGGTTTAGTGGTTTTGATAGGGCTAGGAATAAGGTTGAACTTGATGATCCTGAAGGTCTCATTCTGCTGAAACTATTCTATGATTCTATGATGATTCTCTGATTCTATGAGTCTCTACAGCTCCCTGAAAGGATGTTGTAGAGAGGTAGGCACTGGTCTCTTCTTACAAGTAACTAGAATCATAGAATCATAGAATGTTTTAGGCTGGAAGGGACCTCTAGAGGTCATCTGGTCCAACCTCCCTACACAAGTAGG
>JANIJG010021605.1:7060-35093 GCA_024611175.1 Megaceryle torquata
TCTTTCTTTCTTTCTTTCTTTCTTTCTTTCTTTCTTTCTTTCTTTTCTTTCTTTCTTTCTTTCTTTCTTTCTTTCTTGTTTGGTTTATCTTCTCTTTTGATTGCTAATATATTGAATTATTTTCTTTCTAATGTTCATCCACTTTTCTCTGATTAGTCACTCACTATATTACCTAAAGAATAATTTTGCACAGCTCCACACTCAAGTCCAGCACAAGTGGGAAGGTTTGATAAATCATGTGAGAAATCCTTTCCTTGTAAGGCTGTAAGACTTAACCCGTCTGAGTAAGTTTTGTATACAGTTGTAAGCACCTCATTTTTTGCACTAAGCCATCAAAAGTTAGAAATCAGCCCCTTTGCATTCCACCTCTTAAAATGAGGATAATTACCCTCAGCTCAACAGTAGCCAGAAGCCTTAAAGCCTGTGCTGCATCTAAAGACAGATTGAAATATTTTCTTATTTTTTTCCTTTCCTTACAGTATTACTAATACTGTTACTGCTTTATAGATCAGTAGTAACTTCTCATAAACAATAGTGCACTTTGTAAATCAGGGTCCTCTTCTGGGCAATAATAAATAGTCAGATTATGTTAGCTCTTTTTGTGATGTGATTAGTTTATTATAAAGTATTCAGCAGCCCACATCTGTAGGGAGGAGTGGATTTGTGAACAGGGATAACAAATGGCAATCTGCCACTCACAGACACCACAGACCTCACTGCTTGGCCCAAAAAGCAACTTCATGAGATTTCTTATCTCTTCTAAAGTTTCACACTAAATCGAAGACTCGACAAGAACTTCCTGTCCCCCTTGTAAAAACCCCTCACCTAAAAGCTGCTGGAAACTTGTGGTCTTCAAAGGTGAGATTTGAATATCAGCCCTCCCCTTGTGTCACTTTGCAATACAAAGGAACCTCTGAGCTTTAATTGTCAGACAAAAGAGACTGTCTTAACCTACACAGTCCCTTTAATTAGGGCCTGCGTGTGTATACATCACTGACCTTTAATGGCAGGCCATTAGTACCTTTAAACATTACACCCTGATTGGTTTAGAGTCTGTGTGAAGAGAGGGTTTTCAGTACTAAAGGTCTCTTTAATCTAGGGGAAGGGATAATAAGTTCCACAGCCTGGAAATAAAAGTTTGGAGAATTTTGTACCTGCTTGTTTCACATTGAAGCCACCTTGTCACTGAAGCACCTTCCTCCAGGCTGATGTCTCTTAGGGGAGGCTAAAGCCCCTTAGTGTTGACAAAATTAAACCAGTAAAGAGTAGTAAATGGCGGGAACGGAGTGTAAACTGCAGAGAGATAAATGTCTGGGCACAGAACTGTTTATGACTCAGTTAACAGACATCAGCTGAATCATCGTAACTAACACTCCCCTAGGGCTCTGTTATGCTATAGGGGCTGGATTCTTTCTCCTGCCTCTGGCTATTTGATTCCCATGCCTCTCCTCCCTTACCCAATGATACCACCACAAGTGCCTGTGGGGCAAGGGAAATAATTCTGGGGGTAAAACAACAAAAAAACATCCTAGACTTCTTCTCCCTTAGACCAAACAGGATTCATTCACTGATGTGCTTCATGGCAAGACCCCACCAACTGCTGCACCCGCAGAGGCAGGGAGAGGACTCTTGTGGTATAGCATGAGGAGTAAGTGCTGCAGGATAAAGTCTCTCAGTATTGCTGCCAAGCATTTAACTTTGTCTTTAGTATGTTGTTTTGCAAGGTGAAGCAGTCTACTTTAAACATTGAGATTATCAGTATAATTATATGGAAAAAAACCTGAAGTACTGAAACCAATAAAAGGCTTAAAGTTTAGCCTCAGTTCTCTGGTCAGGCCTCCTTCTGCTAGAGGATTTCCATCACCTGCAGCTTCCCAGTGAGAAACCCCTATTTATTGTTATTACATACTCTAGTAAGCATTAGCCTCCATGTGCCTGGTGACCACAACTGGTACAGTCATGTTTTTCAAGCCTCTCACTAGGAAGTGCTTTTATGGTCTATTTAAAGGAAGCAAATTTACTCCTGGTTGGATCAGGAATGCATTTACTACTTTTAAATGTAGTATTTTACATTATGCTTATATATCATCCCCTTCTAATTAATCTAATGATTCCCCTTATAAATTCCCCACCACTTTGCACCCTTTCAGGACAGACTTAGCTGGTTACCTTCTGGTCTCTAATGCTCTGACATCCCAGAGACTAACTGTCATTTCCCACTTTACAGTCTAGCACAGAAACACATTTTCCATTTCCACAGACATTCCAGCGATGGAGACCCTGGGATTCCACCTATGCCTTTGCCTCTCTGACCACTGTGAGCCTCCCATCTGTCCCCTCAGGGTGCCTCATAAAGATTTGCAAACTCTGTGCTTAGAAGAAAAGCAAAGACCTAGCAGGCCTCAAAACATGTAGTTTGCCAAGCCTATTGCACTCCACATAGATGCCAGAAGCCCTTGGGCAAGGACTCTGAGTATTTCAGAGGTGGATAAGAGATAATAACCATCATTCCAATGCTGTAGGTGCCACAGCCACTTTCAAACAGGAATCTGGTACAGTCTGCAAAGGTATCACCTCAAGTCACATTTTACTGCAGATTCTGCATTTGACTTGGATAAGACTGGGAAAACCAGTGTGTGGGGATCCTCAGGAACCAGAACTCTTCACCAGACCTTTTCAGCATCCTGATCCTGCACAACCATTAGATGTTCCTTCCTGCCAACACAGAAACAGCTGGTGTCACTTGTACGATTGTGGCAAATGTGAGAAAATGTTCCTTTACTTTCCTTTTGTTTCTTATTTTGTTTTCCTTTGGTCTTCTCCACACATGGAGGCTGTTGGCCAAACCTGCACTCTTCTCCCTTCTCCCAGACTTGTTATCTGGCTTAGGCAGACACCCAAGTACCTCCAGACTCCAAAGTTTTCAGTATACATGCCAGGAAACAGTGATGCTTCGTGCACTACTTCTCCTCCCAACCTCCCCCTGACTTTTCCCGACAGCTAACTCCACAACAGAGTTTTCAGTTATCCAGGGTTCAATTGTTTATCATAGCGATACCCACCAGGGTTGCTGGAGGAGTCACGACCATGAGAACCAGCCTCCTCATTTAGTACCGAAAGCACTGGAGAAAGCAAAGATGGGTCAATGGCTGAATGCACATGTGCTCCTGACCCTTCCCCTCTCAAAGCCCAAAATAACTTTTTTAGGAGAGTAAAAACATGGTTAGTCACCAGTCGCTGCAGATAAGCATTTGTAATCTGACAGTGCTGGGTCATGTTTGCTCGTGAGATAAGTTGGAGGCTGAGGCACAGGAAGTACTGTGGCCAAGCTGTAATGTTTGTGAGGATGCCTGGCCTCTCCCCAGTCCCAGAATTAGCAACATCCCTTTTTCAACCCTGCAAGAGCTCCGATGGCACAAGTCTAATTAATGCAGGACAAATCTTTGCAAAGATGCTTTTTTGCCCCACAAACTGAGGATATGGCATTTATAATGGGAATTACCTGGGGTCCTCTACAGGCTGTATGATGCCAGTCCACTTGGCCTGCCTACAGCTCTGTTTCTTTTCCTTCCATGCAACAGTATTGTTCACAAAGCAGCATACATGCCACACTTAGAAATGTCTGAGGCATCAAGGTGGGCATCAAGTCTCTAAAGAAGAAACATTTGTGAATATGACAAATTGGAAATGGTTGTGAAGTCAAGAACTTCATTCACAGGCTATTGAAAAAGTACAGGACAAAGTCTACTTGGTGCACTTCTTACTTTTCAAGCATGACAATCATGTTGGTGATTACAGCCTCTTGCTAACCTTGAGTCAAACAGGAATGGTGTCCCGTAAGAGCTGGAGTTCATTCAGATGACATGGTAAAGCCTAATAAGGTAGGTAGAGAGGCCCAAGAGGATGATCTGCACCCAATTAGAGGGTAAAGTTGCAGTGAAAAAAAAAAGTATTTTATTCTATCTTGTGAAGAAAGATTTAGTAGTCTCACCTTCAATGAACAAATGCCCTCATCTTTACTACAACCTCTTAAGATCTTTTTAGCCATATACAATGGTATATTACACCACTGGTGAGACCACAGCTTCTCTGTGGCAGGCAGGGACAATAGTAGCCCCTGGTTGTCATGTGTTCTCAAATATGCTTGAAGAATTGCTCTTTCAAAATTCAGGATCTTGGCACTTGCAGAAGATGGTTTTCCTCTCCATGCATAGAACATTGAAACTTCCCAAAGCCCAACTAGTTGGAACTAATACTATTCTGCACTGGAGCTAAATTCTACCTATCACTTTTTGCTCTCAAACGGGCATTTAAATCCTTCTCTTTGTATTTCTCTTAAACCTATATTTCAAAGCCTTGCCCAAATATTTGTTGTCTGGTCTTGTTCTAGACAAAAGTACTTTTCTCATGACTCAGAAGGTTTATTGCTTATTTCACCTAGCACCTACAGAAATCAATTGATGAATGGGGTTTCCATGCAGTGGCCTGTCCATCTGTGACAGACAGAATGTACTCACATTGCTGGCAACCAAAGGAGTTTGCCTACAGCAGACATGAATTTCATATGGGGAAAGATCAATAATTTAAAATTACAATTAATGAGGGAGGTAGAATAGCAAAAGACACCCACAACCAGTAGAGATATGTGCCAAGCTCTTCCTAATTTACTGGCTATTTTTTTGTCAGGCAAAGACATTACTCTTTATGACTGCCCACATTTTGTAATAGGAAGTATTGTGGCTTTCAGAAAGATTGTGCTGCTTGGCAGATGTTGCCAACCAGTCTGTGGGTCTCTTCTTAACCATGATGCTCACCACCACTGTCAGTGACCGTAAGGAGGATTTCTCTGTTAAATGAAGACATTCATAGTGTCCATTACCCAGGTTTCCCTTAATAGTGAGTGTCTGGTTAATATGTCTGGTTCTTATGGAAGCCTAAGGTGAGCAGTGTGGCTGCAGATGTCTGTTCTGTGGATAGCTAAGGTTAAGTGAGGTGAATCTGAACTTGTTTGTTCTCAGTACAATCTCTTCCAACAAATCCACATTTATTTTCTGCATCCTCAACAGACCAAAGAGAGTATCACAGAATCATAGAATCATTAAGGTTGAAAACAACTTTCAAGGTCAAGTCCAACCATCTACTAAATATTATCATTACCACTAAATCATGTTCCGAAGTGTCATAGCTAGATGTTTTTTGAACACCCCCAGAGATGATGATTCCACTCCCTCCCTGGGCAGCCTGTTCCAAGGCCTCAACACTCTCTCAGTAAATTTTTTTTTACTTAATATCCAACCTAAACCTCCACTTTAGCAACTTAAGTCCCTTTCTTTTTGTCCTGTCACTAGTCATCTGGGAGAAGAGACCAACACCCACCTCACTACGTCCTCCCTTCAGGCAGCTGTAGAGAGCAATTATGTCTCCCTTCAGCATCCTCTTCTCCAGACTAAACAACCCCAGGTCCCTCACCTACTCCTCATAAGACATTTTCTCCAGACCCTTTACCAGCTTCATTGCCCTTCTCTGAACTCGCTCCAGCACCTCAATGTCTTTTTCATCCTGCAGCACCCAGAACTGAACCCAGTGCTCAAGCTGCAGCCTCACCAGTGCCACGTACAGGGGCAGGCTCACTTCCCAGGTCCTGCTGGACACACTGTTTTTAATACAGGCCAAGATGCTGCTGGCCTTCTTGCAAGCCATCTTCATTAAGTGTTTATATTCCCATCTCTGAGCAGATTGCTATCATCCTCCCAGAAAAGGATGCAAATATCTGGTAAACTGAATTATTTCAGAAATCTCCATCTTGGCCCTTTAATCTTGGAGATTTCTTATTTGCCACCTCCAAATGTCCCATGAACACTAAAGACTGCAGTGAAACATATTGGGGTGAAACAGACAAGGCATAATTCATGGGAATCTTTCCTTCAACTTAGATTTTAGTTCACAGCCAATGCTTTCACATGGAATTACAATTGGACAGCTGTCCATTTCCATGACATTTGCTAGTGTGGGACACGACTGGAAAGGATCTTAGATATTTGATTTAGTGGGTAAGTACTGCTTTGACTAATTTGGCTATATGAACTCACCAGATGCAAATGTGGACATTTTGGAAAACACCTGCTGTCTCCAGGGTTATTTGTGAAAATGAGGTGCTGTCTCTCTTGAGGCTTATCTTGGCAAACAGAACTCAGCAAACCAAAGCCCAATATTGCAAAACATCTCTTACTCTTTTACATGTCTGCTTTAAACAAAGAAACAAAACACACACACACACACACACACACACACAAAAAAAAAAAAAAAAAAAAAGAGACCAAATAGATTCTAATTAAGTTAAAACAACTGAAGGATGGACAGAGAGAGAAAAGGAGAGAAGAATATTTCAAACAAGCTATTTCTGGTTTCGCCTTCACAAAACTCTTTCTCTTTCTCTCTCTTTGTTTATATGGCTGGGCTCAGCCTCAGCTAAAACAGCTGATTTCAATAAAGAAGTACTGGCAGCTTTCAGGCATGCTTTCCCTCTTGAATCTAAGAGAAAAACAGAAAAGAGTTTGCAAACTTTTCCAAGCAGACCTGGAGGGGCTCGCTTTCTAGAATTTGAATGTCTGGCAAAAGAACTCATGCTAATTATAACATCTCAATGCTCTCAGCTTCCCAAACCCTTTCCTGGCCTTTCCCCAGAGCAGGAGAAGGAATGTGCAAGACTCCTATTGCCAGTGAATGGTAAACACAGGAGCTCCCATTTCTTCCCTTTCTCCAGCTGAACCCACACCTGCCTTGGACAGGTTCATCCATAGCAGCTGTGAAATGCATGTTTCATCCTTGTAGCTTGGAATTGCTAAGATGTGAGACCATAGCAAATTGAAAGCCCGTATCCTGCTAAGACAATTTGTCAGTCTTCATTTGTAGCAAGCTGTGTGGCAGTGCCACTGCTAGTTAAGGGGTCAGTATGACTTTCATTTCAGATTACCTACTCTTTTTGAGGGCTTCTATGTATTCCTACCTTTGGGATATAGAATTCCTTTTGCAACAAGCCACAGATCTGCCTTGAAAAGCTAAGCCCTTAACAGAGCTCTTGAGAGTGCATGCAAGGATGACTCGATTATCTGCTCCTTATTAGGGACTCTGTCTTCCCAATGGCTGCATCACTACAGTAAGGAGCAGCTGGAAATCCACTGTATATTTTCAGACTAAACCTTTCCTTTGCTTAGTCAGACTGATTATGAGAAAATAGCTAAATGGTTTTGGCTTCTTAAACATTCTCCATACAATGTATTACAAAGGACATGATTTCTGAATCTGGCCAAACAGCACGTGAGTTCATTGTGAGAGGAGCACGAGGGATCCTGCTCTATATATGTCTCCGGAAAGCTGGGTACAACAGGGATACAATATGATTCTGGGAACAGATGAGCATCCCCCTCAGGGACTCTGATTTGGTCTGGGACTGAGATGTCCTGAGGAAGAATTACACAGCTGGCCTTGCTTCCTTTTCCTAATGTATCTGTAGCACATCATCCAGTGCAATCCTTTGGATGTCACAATGCACCCGTATGCCAAGAGAATCTGCAACCGCCCAGCTAGGGCTGCTTTGTACAGTTCTTTCTGTACAGCATAATAGTGGAAGCCACAACCTGACACACAAAGCTTATCTTGTAAAAGAGTCTATTGTTTGACAGGAATTTTACAACGCTTTAAATATTTCTCTTTTTTTTTAGTATTATTTTCATTTAAATAGCATGCCTTCTATTAAGACCTACTAGTTTATTTCTCATTTTATGTTTCTCCTCTGAACATTATTTTCTGTACATTTATTTATGAAGTTTTCTTATTTTTTTCCCCTTGTTTTCGTATGTGTAATGGCATACTTATGTTTAATGAAAACAGTAAAAAAACATGGAAAATGAATACATAGCAAATCGTGTTTCAGCTATCATCTCAGAGGGGTAATGGAGAAACCAAATAAAATGGTATTACCTCCTGAGCCCTGATAATGTCTATATATCTTTGTATGCATTCTTCACCTTTTTTTGGTGTTCCTGCCTTCTGATATTTGTTTGTAATTTGTGTCTCGATCTCCTAATACATTATTCAAACAATGAATATCTCCTAATTTCCACTATCTTCTCTGATAACCCTGAGCCTTTTTTTATCTCAAAAACTAAGGAAACGAGTGTGTTTTATTTTTATATGCTGTTTGCTGAGCCTCAGCTAAGCTTCAGGTTTGAAATACTCAGACTTACTGGAACCATAGGTTTGAATACAACGAGGTTAATCCTTCCAACACACAAAACTGAAGTGCAGCACTGTGCTTAAGGAATAGGCTTATTCTGAAAAGCACCCCCAAAATGATGGGCTTTGCATGGGAACCTTAAAATCAGGTTTTCTTAGAGGCCTTCTCAGAGAAGATGAGTAAGTTCTGAAGACATAACCCCTCACAAACCATAATATTCCACTAGCAGACCCCTTTTTTATTAGAGCTCAGAAGATAAAGTGTGGTTCTGCACAGAATTCTTCTGCATCAGTACAGCAGGAAAAAAAGAAAGTAGTTTCTCCAGGGAGAAATGAAGACAGTTAGTATACCGTAAATCCAAGCCAACACTCTAAACTCCACCCAAAAATCAATAAGCAATCAACATAGATCACAAGGTACCCAAAATATAATCATCTCGACATTCCTCTAGTGAACAGCTGTAATCCTTTTCTCTGTACCAATGAAATTATTCCAACAGATTTAAGAAGCAGAGTTTACATAAATCATTGTAGTGTGAGTTTGCACCTGTGCATGAAGATTGTGCCTTCTTGTCGACCTACAAAGGTAGGAAAACTGTTCCAGCTACTTCCAAGACAATCATGGAATAACTGAGAATCAGATCAGACTTTCTGATGGTAAAGGAAAAAGCAAATAGCTGACAAACACCTGCAATCCAACAGAAAGATACGTTACTCTTAATAATTCCACTTTTAAAAAAATTTTATCAGTTTTGGGCATAGTAACAGGATGCCCAAACTGGTTACAGTGGGATTTGGTCTAGACTATTGCTCTAAAAGGAAATCCTTAAAGAAGCCCAAAGAGAAAACAACCAACTTTTGTTTGGGGGGAAATAAATAAATAAATCTTAATACAACTTTTCAAAGTAAACAAGAACAAATGAACAGGATTGGGTTTTGTACACAGCCTCTTTCCTCATCCACCACATCGTTTCTCCAGGCAACTCCTGTACTATGGAATAGCAACAAAGTCTTCCCTGTAACCTTTGGATCCTAGGAAAGTTGTTTTTGTCATCTTTCAGGCCTTGTCGGCTTCTCTCAGCACCATGCCACAAGCCTCTGGCTCCCTATTCCTTTGCCAGGTTCATGCTGCACTTTCTCCATCACGTTGAGTCCAAACATGCTCATAGGCCCAATGAGGAGGAACCACCTCCTCCTTCCCCAAGCCCCATATCACTTTCTTAAGGGAAGATATGCATAATTGTAAAGATACCAGTAAAACAAAAGCCATCCAACACAAGATCAACTTCCACATATCCACGTGGCAATATCTGCCAGACCCAGGAACATGCATTTAAACGTGCCACCTGGAGCACAGAGAAAAGATAAAGCTAATGCGTGTCTGTTGACTGAAGTCAACCTAACCAGGTGTTCACACCAGCACCTTCAGTAGCTTATTTTCAAGCTGAGCAAGAAAAACAGAGTAGGATAAACTCTGGCAAAAAAAACCCCTAATTCTCAGAGAAGAAAAACCAACTGACTCATGAGGAATTTCTCTGGGTAAAGAGTAAGAGCAGACCAGTGCACACCACTTAGGTTTATAGGTATTTTAATAGTATCCCATGAATAGTGAAATGGATATGCATAACTGCTCTGACTTCAGCCACCAGAAGGGAAAAAATCATCTGCCAGCTAAACAAAGTCAATATTCACACTGTGCCCTGACAGGAAGCTTTAATTACATACATGTATATGTATATTATATATGTATATGTGAGATATAACCTGTGATTTTTGTCTCTCTCTGACCTTGTCAATAAGCTGCATAAAAGATGAAAGAGACAGCAAAAAACAAAGGTGGCCAACCGACCCACCCGTGTCTCATTAACACAAGTCATGTCACCTCTGTTTTAAGCAAAGCTGCAGGCCTGGGATCTTGGAGTAACCATTTACACAAGGCCTGGTGCCTCCTGCTAGCATTTAACAGCTGTGAAACTCATGTTTTCAACCTCCAAGTCATGGCCCAAATGTCACCAATCTCTTCACTACTACACAGAGCATGACAAGGACAAAAATGAAGTAGAAATATTGTAACATTTCTTCTGGGAAGATATTACATTAGCTCCACAGAGACAATGTCCATCTGAAAGCAGTCTGATTTTTCTCACAAGTGTCTCCTGTCAGTCATGGAGTAGAGCCAGGTAGGATTTTTCTCCTATATATCTGCAACCAAAAGCAACTGGGGGATTTGGTAAATCCTACGGGCAAGAAATCTCTTCTTTGCTTCCAATGTTGTAGTGGTATTAGATTTTTTACCATACTTTTGCTGCAGTCAGGAAACTTTTGCTTGACACAATTCCATGAAGGGCTCTGCCCACCTTCTGGGCCTCTAAAACTCCTCTGGATGATACCAACATGATCTCTAAGGACAAAGTCATGGAGGGTGATATCTTGGAGTCAGCTCCAGGTCTAAATCCATCAATAAAATGTCCACAGGGGGAGTAATTGCCTTCCTTGGGGTCCAAACACAAGTTTCATCTGTCTTTTAGAACAAGCCATCAAAACAAGAGTCCAATGCTGACAACAGAGCCATGACCAAATTTCTGATTACTAGCCCAAAGGGAAAAATACGTCAGTGTCCAAACCTGATCTTAGGTCAAACAACTCAAAGACTCTTCAAGGCTCCAAACAAGTGCTAACTCACACCATTGGCTGCCAGAAAGCCCTGCATCATAGCGAAGCAATGAAACAGAACTCATAAGCCCTTTCTCCTGTGGCCCCCCTTCTGCAGAGCCTGGATGAGTCCCTAGCCACCTGTCAAGCTGTGCCTTACCTCCTGTACTCTTGGCATCTTGCTCTTTTCTTCCTACATGTCACTCATGTGCCAGCAGAGCTGGCCACCCAACAGCTTCTACTGTGAGTCATCCCTCTGAAAAATACTGCAGAAGATCTCCAATTCTTCCAATCTTTTTAAAGAGCCCTTCAATAGTTTTTTACATTTGGTGGATTTTTTTTTTTAACAGTCATGATTTACTTTTTTTTTTTGTCTGTTGCTAATCTGCAAATAAGGTTAAAAACTGAATATGTATACACTGCTGAAAGTTTTATTGCTGGTGTATGTTTAAGTTATCACACAGACCCGAGAGAGGGGAAAGTGTCTCAACTTCTAATTGTGAAAGCAAAAATCTCCTGAATGGGAGCAGCAGAGAAGATCAAGGAATTTGGCAGTGTATATATCCTGGAAACAAATGATTTTCATTTCTTTCAAGGGTGAATGAGAAAGAGATATTAAAGAGGAGGAAAAAAAAATCTTTTTACAATAACTTTCGAGGTTATACCTCATCCTGATTTTTCAGTAATCAAATACCTTATCAAGCAAAAAAAGATTTTAATTTGCTATTTTAAAAGCTCCCCAGCTGGAAATAGTCTAATCTCTAAAGGAAGGAGTGCCAGATGCATAGGACAAGAACAGTAAAAGCTCTAACCCAGCAGTCTTCCTCTTATCTTCACTGGTAAGAGGAAATGAATGAGTCAGCAGATCAGAGAGGGAGAAATGGAGTGTGTCGCTCCAGTAGTTCTAAAACATATGAACCCAAGAAAGTGTCTGATTTATCAGGCAAACTTTTAATGTTAATAAAGTATTGCATTGGAAGTCAATGGAAGGATTTCAAGTTTGACAGCGTAATAAGCCAGTTTCTTTGTAGCAGCCATTATTTTGAATCTTTGTTTAACAATAATACCAAGTTCTCACACAGCATTTTTCATCATTTGATCAGAAACTGCTTTACTAAGGAGTACAGTATTTTTACTGCTGTTGAATTGAAGAAAAAAAAATGTAAAAAAAAAAAGAAGTGAATCTTGATTCATAAGACATTTCAAGAGCTACAGGACAGTGCCATGTGATCTAGACCAAAAGAAAAAACACAAACAAGTTTCCATATTTGCCTTTGACTGATTAGATTGCACTGTTCTTGCAATGATAAGAGTGTTAACTAAGATTATAATGTGTTTCTTAAATGGCAGCAAACTGTCAAATACCATAAGATTAATTTAGTATTGAAAAGGTGTTTAAAAAGAAAAACATTCAAGGAGAGAAATAATCAAACCCCATTTAAAATGTTCTAAATGTTTCAGAGAGCTTTAAATAAATATTCCATACCTTAAAGGGTCAATTCCATATCTTCTAAACATCAGTCTGATTGTAAAGCTGCAAATCTCTCAGATTCTCACAGGATTGCAAATACTAGTTGCTTTCTTACAATCTGGAATGTTCTCAAAATACAAGTCCCCTTCCAAACACTTTGGTATTTTTACCTGTGGTCATAGATATATTTGATAAAAGACTGTTCCACTTTGGACTAAAGATACTGAGTAAACCACATTAAGCCTGCTAGGAGAGTTGACTTTTTAAATCACATTCTATTTATTTCTTTTTGCATAAGTAGAATCTATGTAAAGTATTTCAGTTTACTTGTATGTTATAGGTACCTAGAATGAGCCAAAATAAGAGCTCTTACCATTTTCCCATTTCCTCACAGTAAATAACTTGTAAAACCCATACTAGTTGACCAGATACAACAATCTAAATATCGTAGGAAGTTCTTTCTACTTTTAATTTCTTTTCACCCTCTACGTGGAAAAAAAAAAAAAAAAAAATTACGGAACATAAAAAATTACATGAATAGTCCAAATTTCAAAGGTGTCTTCATGAGGCATGCAGAATTTTTATATTTCTTTGGCAGCCTGTGAGAAGTTAAAATGGACACCAATAGTTCTCATTTTGCTCTGGAGTGGTTGGAAAAGTGTGGCCCTACTATTTAGATCATGTGATTTTATTTTTTTTTTTTCTGAGGAGCATTGACATACTGCACACATGAGAAGAGACAATCCAGACCCTGTTGTTGCACAACCAGGCCCCAGAGATGTAGGGTGAAATTCTCCTGCTCTGCAAAGGTCTACCAGGCAAGAGCCATCAGCTTCTTGAGGGCAGTTTTTTCAAGTGCCTGTAGGGGAATCTGTTACCTACAAAAATAATAGCATTTGTATCTGAGCTTTTTTCAACCTTTTGTCCAAGATCTGGTAGTGAACACCGTAGCATGAATTGTGACTGCATTGACACTGTGCTCTCTGAGCATGGATTCCTGTCCAGTTTCACTGGAGTCACACTGAGCAGATACATTTCCTTTCCATAATGAGAATATATAGGCTCACCGCCTCCTTGGTGCTCACCATGTAGTAAGGGTGGCTGTCATGGAGAGAGGATGCTGCTTCCCCATACCCCCTACTCCTTTCTTTGCTGCATTTGCTTGACTTTCACCCTCACTGGCAAAGTCAAACATGGGAAGCGTGGACCCATTAAGAGATTATTCCCAATTATTAGACTGAGAGTCATCAATAAGCACGGCTGGAGAACCATTTTAAAACAGCAGCTCCTGAACATGCCATCGCCAGTAGCTAATTCTCATTCAAATGAAACAATGTGAATGAGACTCTCAACTGCTTTATTAGGAGTAGAATCACTCAGGCATAGCGTACAGCTTTGGTCCAAAATGAGCTTTCTCTAACCGGATGGCTTGCTAAAGCAGGGTAAACAGTGACCACCTGCTATTCTTTGAGCTGCAACCAAAGCACAAGAAGCACTTTTTTAATCTTAACTAGCGTACAGCCTGAGTTGCATATCCCCATGGATATTAATCAGCACATTTAGAGCTATAGTGCTATCAAAAAACGTAATATTTTTAATTTATTTTCGTAAAGTACAGGGTCAAAGTGAATGTTAATCTTTAACGGGATGAAAATATGTCATTTCCTTGTGGGAATTAAAAAGTAGGCATAATCTATAACTGACATATAGAGTAGACAATAAGGCAGTCAGCTTTATCCAGGAATAAAATATTTGGCATTTTAGAGGCGTATTTTCTATGAATTATTTGAAACACAGACAGAACTATGCCTCGGCTGTGAAATTATTTCCTGGCATTCGTCAAAGCTCTTTTCCACTAATTAACTAAATATCTTCAATCAGTGATTTCTGTGTTTATTTATTAAATCGGCCACAATACATTGTAAGCCAGGTTGCCAAGTTGTCTTTTATATTGAAGAAATAATATTTAGAAATCAAATTGAGAATTGGAATACATGCCTATGAGTTACAGGGTGCCATTCTGGTATTAGTAGAAATTACTTATCTCGATATTTATACCTTATTCCTGGGATTCCTACTCTGGAATGCAGTATATTATCTCTTAGATGATCTCCCTATTTACAAAGCATGAAATTTCTTTATAAAACATGGCATTTAAGTACCTTACACAACTATTTGACTGGTCAGTGCTTTTCTATAGCTTGTTTTCTTGAAGTGTAATATGCAAGAAACATTAAAAGTATCTGTATTTTCTGTAAAGAAAGAGAAATTCAGTCCTGACAGGTTTAGGGAAACTCTTTTTAACTTTAATTGGATTATGCAAACATAAAACTGGAGTGATAACACCGGTTGCTTTTTCTCATTTTAGTTATGATTTAGGTGGAGTGACTGACTCAGAATTTGTTAAGGAGATTAAATGTTTATGAATGTTATGTATTGAGATAATATTGTAAATGTTCAGAATGATGCACAAAAAATATACCCTCCTGCCCGGAACTCACTGTGCCCTCTTCGACAAATAATAGCCACTTTTGGGGTAAAGGCAAAGCTACTGTTAAACAAGGCAAAATGCTGCTACACAACAGGATGAAAAAAAAATGGGGACCCCAACCCTCTCTACTATGAACAAAAAGCTGCTTTTAAGCCCTTTTTGTGCTGCCTATTTGCCTTCGTCTATATAAGGTTCAGATCCAGATGTCCATAGCTCACTGCTGCTATGGGACTTCTGGTGGGACTTTGGCTGGAGAATGTGCTTTTTGCTCAGGTTGGTAACATTAACCACATTTTCCCTGACTCATTTTTGTTTCATCTACATGGTTGAGAAAGTAAATGTGGGTGTCAGGGAGCTGAGAGGGGCCAGGGGCTGCAGAGGCTCCCTGGAGCAGGGAGAGAAGGATCTGACAGGTAGGGCCCATCTCACCAACCCATCCAGGGAGCAGCTCCCTGGGGATGGGGATAGCCAAGGCTGGGCAGGGCATCAGCCTGTGGAAACTCCCCAGGGCAGGAGGCCAAGCAGGGCACAGCTGTGGCAGGGCTGGATGCAGCATCCCATGGCTGGGGCAGGGACTAATGGCCCTGGCCTGGGCTGAGGTGGGGCCAGGGGAGAAGACATCACAGACCATAGGTGCCCTCCATGCCCTGATGATATAGAAGGGTACTTGTTACAGAAAACAAAGGGATTCAAAGTTATAATCATGCTGTTAGTTGTCTTCAGGACAAATATTTCCAGGTTGAGAATCAACAGAAAGGAGACTTGAAGTTGAAAGGCTTGACTAGGGAAGGGCCAGTGCTCTGCTTTGTGCCATCTGTAAGACAGTGAGGCTGCCTGGCATCCCATTCCAGAGTGACCACCACAGACTAGAGACACTCTCATGTCCAGAATCTGAGAAAACACTTTGCAAAACAGATAAAGAACCTTTAGTGCACATTGGCAAGTACACATCTTCAAGCCAAGGAATGACTGGATGGGCAGAAATTTTTCAAAATCAAGAGCATACCTACCTCAGCTCAATATATACATTTCCATCATTATGAGGTATTATTAACTAATGATCAGCTTCTCTTCTGCTATACCTTATTTCTTTTAATAAGCTGGGTAATTTTCCAACTTTTGGGTAGGTGAACTGAAGTGTTCTTGATAGCTTTACTCTTTTTTTTAAAAATATGTGAAGCGGTCAACTTAAATAAACTTACTTTTTTTTTTTTTTTCCCCAGATCTTGTTTTTCTGTCTTCTATTTACCTTTTTCACTATCAATTGAGTATTAGATGGATTCATTCAGAGAATTACCAGAAATTATTATATATCATAATACTATGTTTATAACCCATCCCTGTATACCTGGAGCAAAACTTACTGGTTTGTGCACACTTTCCTGCTTTTACTAACATTGAATTTTATATTGAGATGTTAAGTTATTCTGTAGTTGTTCATGATCCTTTTGTAGCTTCTCAGAGTCTACTTCAAAACAGACTACGCCAAAACCGTCTAACAATGTAGAGACTTAACAGTGACTGACAGCACATTTATCCTCATTTGCAGATCCAGGCTATGCTGCACTTACATATGGCCCAATACTGATTTTAAGAAGATTTTGCAAATTTTTTGTTACCTAACCCTTCTGCATTTCTCCTTTGTATAAACATGTCATTTGTTTCTAACCTTCTTTGATCACCAATTAATCCATAAGAAAAAGTCATCTGTTATCCCATGAGTGCTTAGTTTCTTTAAAAGAGATTTTGTCAAATGCTTTTTGAAAATCTACACACATTATATCCTTTGGATCAGCCATATACTCATGTTCATTTATTCTTTTCTCAACTATACCAAAACTATGGCTTTCATCAAAAGCCTGTTCCCAAATATGTCATATTCCTCACTGCATTAGTAATTTTATTCATTATCGAGTTTTTTCATTTCTACTGTTTTGTGGAAATCAGATTTACTGATTCATATTTCCTAGGATCATGAGTGGAGCTTTTCTTCAAAGTCTGATACCATGATTCCCATCTGTTTTCCTCTGACAATAAGACAGATTTAGACAATAATCAAAAGTGTCAATTAGCAACTCAACAATTTTATATTTACCTTTTTTCAGAATTCTAAAGACAATGCTACTACGTTCTAGTGATTTGTTATTCTTAAGTGTATTCATTTATTTTAAAACTCTTCCATTGATGCATCTGTCTGAAACATTTCCTCAGGCTCATTTCCTTCAAAGAAAGATTGTGATATGGGAACTATTCAGTCAGCCTTTCTGCAATCACTATATATTGCAGAAATATTCCTATTATTTCTTAACCATACCTTGGAACTAGACTAGCTTTCTTATTCTGATAGTTTTGAATAGAAAGCAGCTTCTGTATCACTAAAGATTTTATTCTCCAAATCCTTCTGGAATCTTTTTTTTTTTGTGTGTGATTTTGGCTTTAACTTGTCAAGGATTATGGTCTTTTCTAGCTTTCTTTCCCAGACATCATTGTGACTTTTTAATTTTGAGACATGTTCCAGGATTTACCCATATACTTGTACCTTCTTTTTCCTTTAACTTTCTCCTTCATTTTTATTCCCTGCTAAAACATTCCCTTTAGTTGTCTTTTTTCAAATTCCTCATTGCCTAGAAATTTAGGAGGTAGGGGAGAACTCTTTCTCTCTCACACATGGAACTTGAAGAGAGAAAATTTCTCAAAGAGAAAGGAGATCCTTCAGGGTTATTACCCGAGCAGAGAACACACCAGCAAAAGGCTTATGCTTTATGTCTTGGGGTATGAATAGGGTACCTTTAAACAAGGCTTTAATACATTTATGGGAATGGATTAACAGTAGGTAGCCTTAAAATCTCACTAACAAAACTCAAATCTCTGAGCTAGAACTTAAGAGTCAAACCACTTCTAATGTCACATGATTGTTAGTGTTGAGTGGGACCTTACTCATTCCTAAATTTCCCATTCACCTAAGCCTGCTTAAATAATCAGGTTTTTATAGCTTTCTGTATAATTTATAGCCAATAGTTCACATGTGATAGAACTGCAGAATTAATATAACTAACAGATATAATGGATTCTCTGATTAATAGATTCCCTATATCTCTGGCAATATTTAGCAGAGAGCAAATAATATACTGGTTTTTAATTAGCACCTACTGAGAGAATTTTCTCCATTTTAGATTATTATGGTTATTATTCATATCATTTTTAGGGATGAAAACTTGAAAAGGTTGAGCAGTCTTCTTTTGCAGGAACCATAAGATTACCTGAGAGTGTCACAGTTTTTTTCTGGTTTTACTACCTCTTCTCTCTGTCATACATGTCTCTCAAGGGTGATTGTCCTTGTCCCACAAAGATTGTCTACTCTGCATTTGAGCACCAATCCATGTCCTTTTGTCATATATTTCACTTTGTCTTTCACCTTGCAACCAGCTGTGTCTGTTAGTGGAAGTCTGAATTCAATAAGCATTTTGGCTGACTCATGTAGGTTCTTCCAGTCTCTTCCTACCCTATTTTGAGGCTTCTCTTTTACCCACACACTCATTCAGATAAACCCATTGAGCTTCTTATTATTTTTGTCCCACCAAGCTGTGCAACAATATCAGATATTGCAAAGTCTGCATAATAACATTGAAACTGTACATTTTTTTGCCTTAGATCACCTAGTGCATATGACATTGGACATCAGTGGCCAGCCAAGACCTGATTCTCTTTTTGCCTAAGGCCCTTCAACAGAGAGGTAGAATATCAAGAGGAATGTCTGGGGTGGTGGGTAAATCAGTTATGGGAGGCAGCATCAGAAAATTACTCTTACCGGGGCAGTTATAGAAGATGGAGGTTAAAATTTCTACTTCAACTTACACTTGTGATTTTTCCAAACTAATTTGTCCCTCCCTAGTTAATACTAAGAAACAGTCATGAGCAACATCAGAGTGACACCACTTAAGATAATGTTAGTATCCCCTCAACATCCATCTATAAAAATTCACTCTGGCCAGAGGTGCTCAGCCTTTTGTGCTGCAAAATACAACTTTTGCAACTGTGACAGCCTAAGGGTTGAGTTCAATTTGCATTAACATTTAAATACATTTACATACACTTGTCCTGCAAAAAACCAGTGAAACCCAATACTTGTTATTAGGACTTAACTCAAAATAGTAGGCAAAGGTTGTATTTAATGACAAAAGAAAGAAGGCAAGACAGAGAGAAAATTATGACACCTATAAACTTTATGCAATATTCTTTCACTGAATATTCATTTACAAATTAATTCTGGCTAATCTGAGGGTGATTCCATAAGGAACACCTATTATTCCATTCCAGATCAAATAATTTACGGCTTAAAATGGACTAAAATATGTCTGGTGTGATATAAGAGGTTGATGGATTTTCAATACCATTCAAGAATTCTGTACAAAATGACCATTTCTTTCTGGAAAATACAATAAACAAAGAAACAGACAAAAACCTAAACAAGGAAACAAAAAGATCAAAGGCATGAAAAAAAAAAAATTAACTTGATTATTATCTTTTTTTTTCCCTCTGTTACCTTACTCTTTTATTTGAAACAGCTATTACAGAGTTGTTGCAATTTCAGCATGGGAATATATTGACATTCCTGGTAACCACAAAAATAGTGAGAAGAGAAAACAGCATCTCAGAAAAGCAAAGCTCATTATAACAGGCCGTAGTGAGAGCTGACAGGACCATGCTCTAAGAGCTACATGTGGATGACTCTTCTGAACATGGCTTTTTTCCTCCTATGAGAAAGGCCACATTCCAGAAAGATGCCCACACAATAGATTTGAACTGGAGCTTAGTCTGCAGAACAACAGGTCCAAAGGAATGTGCACTGGAAACTTATGAGCTTTGTGCTAGAAATGTAATATAGATGGATAATGTGCCTCCATAAGCCACTTGTTTTAGGTATTTGATGATCCCTTAACAGAGATGGAGGTATTGACATCCTAAGAAAATGCTGGGGTTGCCTTGAAGAAGGTTGGTTGTGCTTGATGGTCAGTGATTGGTGCTTGCTATAGTAAAGAGATCCCTGTCAGATAAGTCTTTTTTCACAAGATCTGGGGTCGATCACTCAGACTATTCCCCAAAAACAGGGATGTGACCTGCTTTCCCAGTGGAACAGTATTTTTTACCTCTTTCCACAGATTTCCTCATGGGAAAAGGCAGTCAAAAAATGTACCGTGTCTTCAAGCTTCATGTTCTTAATACCTCTGGTCTTTGCTTTACATCCAATTTCAAAATATAGAGGTATATTTACTTTCATATAGGTAAATATATCTGTGGATTGTCAGCACAATATATCAGTACAGTGCTGCCAAGATACTCATAACAACAGTACTGCTTTCTCTGTCTCAGCCTATGAATTTAGTCATAGCCTTTATTGTCTTCAGCTGATAAATGGCCTTTCCATAAATATTGCTTTCATTACATCAAGAATCCAAAGCTTAACACATAACATTGACATTGTCATACCGAGGAGAGCTATTTCATTTTAGCAAGCAACAAAGTTAGTGATTTTCTTCGTGGGACTACTTACTTTTTTGTTATATTTATGTTGCAACAGAGGTATCATGATCTGGAGATAATTGTTGGAGACGGTCGATTTTATTTAATGTTCTTTAAGCATAATCAAGGGTATCCAGACCTTAGACTGGCATTTATTTTGTTTTGTTTAGGTAGAAATCTAAGAAAGGTAAACTCTCTTCTTTTTTTTAGTGTAAATCTGGAATAATTCCACCGAAACCAGCAAAGTGAGTCAGATCTGCACAAGCACAGTAAAGGTAAACTCAGAATTCATAATTTCTTCATTCCCATTCCCAATGTCTTGCCATGAACTTGAAAAAGATAGATGGGTCTTTGTCTTCCTTAGTGGCAGCTGGCAGCATCCTCAATAAGCATGTGCATCTTCATCATCATTTTCATACTTCAGATAAGATGATGTCCGCATTATCACTGGAACTTGAAATTGCCACAGTGTGCTGTTACCTTTCACTGTTTCAATAGTCAGAAAGTTTTGCAAGGAAAAAGTTACAGCCCTTCCATTGGTAAAACAATTGTTCAAACCCACATACACCCTTTCTTTCAAACTGGAAATTTTGCTCAAGTGGTATTTGAGGACTGTGCACACAGTCAGATTAGAAATGAGATTGCCCAGTGTCCAACAATCAAGTCAGAGCAGCAGCAGTGCAGTATGGAAATCCCAGCTATGCCCACAGCATTTATGGAGATCAAGAAGGCAGCACATGCATAGTAAGAATGGCCCATCCAGATAACACTGCACCTCTTGCAAACATCCACATGAGCATAAATCACATAGATGAGCTGCTGCCTGGTCCTGCTGGGCTTGTGTACTTCATCCTGGCCGAGAAAACCTGGAAAGGGTTTGCCAGACAGTCCTTATCTGCATTCCCCTCACCAAGGAGGCAAAGCAATGGACTGTCACTGAGAACTGATCCTCTCTTGGTCTCTATTTCAAAGCATGGGTGGTTGCCACTAGGGATATAACCTTTTGCATCTGAATCCTCAGAGACTGGAGCACAGGATATGGGAGACTGTTTGGTGCCTTTCTCAGACAGAAATTATTCAGACTCCTATTTTGCACCTCCCAGAAGGGTGTGCTAACCATAGAAATAGAAATTTGGAGCCTCTGAGCTCCTTAATGCAACAGCAATGCTGTAGGTGTATTAAAGCAAGCCCACATCTGTCTCCACGAACAGCTACCACTGTGATCAGGCTGTTCAGCAGTCTGACAAGGTGCCCAGATTTTAAGATTTAGATTTACAAATGCCTTTTCAGGATTTCTGTGCTTCCCAGGGACTGAGTCCCCTAGGTCCCTGGATATCACGAGGCATCCAGTTCCCTGCTCCAGCTGATGTGGCTGTTTGTGTGCATGTGTCAGTCTTGTATGTCTGCACAACTTAGCCTGTTCTGGAGAGTGAGACGGGGTCTGGTACTGAATATGCATCAGGGACACATGGATCTGAGCCCATGGCAACCTTCACAGGAGTCCTGTGGAGCAGACAGAGAGGCTGTCAGGCTGACACAGCCGAGTGCCTTGCATATTATAATCTGTTTCTTCCAGTCTCCAGCTGCCTCTGTTATTGACGGTGTTTGCCACTGGGGTTTAGAATTGTGACCAACTCCCCCTACTCCACACCACCTTAGTCTTTGAATTTGTATTTATGCAGTCAATTTAGTAAAACTGTCTCAAATAGCACCATTGCACCTCAAACTTTCACCGTGCCTTTATGTCTGTAATAGTTTAACTGGGGTCAATAACATTTTTAAATGACTTGCAGAAAATGTGGTAAGTACTTAAACAATAGACTCCATCAGTTCCAGAGAAGCTGTTTTATTCTACTAAGTCAATTATCAATGGTTTCAAAAGTCCCTAAATAAGTAGTTGCCTGACAGATCATAATGGCTCCTTCTGTTACTCTATGCCAGCTCATATACTACTGCAGAATAATTTGTCTTACTCTTTTGTTTAGGATGTGAAAAACAATCGTGTTGAAAGGAAACAGAAGAAAAATTATAAGAGTACTAGAATAAGAAAACAAAAGCATTTCTGGGAAAAATAAACTTCCTATTGCTCTAAATATTGCTGGGATCTTTTAGCCATATATTTTGCTACATGCACAAAGGATTTACCAAAGCTCTCAGTTGGCTGGCAATCACAATAACATGACACAGTTGTACTGGCCAGAATTGTCTGCTCCTTATCCCCATCAGACTGGTATTCACTGTCATCCCCTTTCACTTCAAGAAACCACAGAATCACAGAATTTCTGAGGCTGGAATAGACCTCCAAGATCATCAGGTCTAGCCTACGACCCAACACCATGACATCAGCTAGACCATGGCACTAAGCACCACATCCAATCTTTCCTTAAACACCTGCAGGGATGGCGACTCCACCACCTCCCCGGGCAGTCCATCCCACTGTCTAATCACCCTTTCCATGAGGAGGTGCTTCCCAATATCCAACATAAACCTTCCCTGTCGCAGCTTCAGGCCCTGCCCTCTCCTCCTGTCACTGGTTGCCTGGGAGAAGAGCCTGACCTCCACCTGACTACAACCACCTGGTTGCCTGTTCTGTAAGGAAAACACCTTGCTCTTGCATCTCTTATATGCCTAAAGTATTGAGAATGGAGGCAACACAGTGCTAAAAAAATAAAATTAAGTAAAAACTTGCAGTTTCATTAATAGACTCCCTTTAGGTGTGCTGTATCCTATCACTTTCCATAACTACTTTAGGGATTGAGCTTTGCTGAGTGTTCACAGAGGCCAGACGTCAGGTCAGATGTGCTGTGGCACTTGATTGCCCAGGGTTATCTTGTAGGCTGTCCAGTCAAGGAATGAAAGCGAAACTGCAAGATCAGTTGTGACTATCCAAACCAGGCAGCATACATAGTAAGAAAACCCTGTATGATCACTCACCAGACATTCCTTGGATAACATCTGCAAAACTACAGGATCCCCATGGATGCCATGGACTACGGACAGGCTCAGAGTCTCTGAGATAGCAACAACCAGACTTGTCAGTAGATTCAGGAATCAGGGCCAGGGCAGGGAAATGCTGAGCAGTGCTGAAGCTGCAGCGGTGTGCTCTTTTGTAGCCTAGGGCAGCAATAAACTGAATAAACTAAAGTCTCTGAAGTGTTTTCATGCACTGTCCCAGATACAGGAAATTTCACCAACAACAAATGGAGATGCTCATTACATGCAGAGACAAAGTTTAATGTGGGAAGAAGCCAGATTCCAACCTCCAGCAAGCAGAAATAGAAGAGAGGGAGTTTTTACCTTCCATTGACCATCCAAAATATCTGGGGCTAATGTGTAAGAGAAACTCAGTGATTTAATGAACCGAGACACATACTCTGTCTTAGCTCATTAGTCAAGTCATCTGCCCCTTTCAGCCAGCATTATTTCAGTCATGCATTTATCCAGTTTGAGCCCCTGTGTCTCCTCCAGTCAGTACCTGCAGGCAGTGTGAAAACGTTGTGGTAGGACCAGTGCACAAGAAGATATTCACCTGGGAGAGGATCACCATGCTTCCAAATACTGTTTGTATGAACTGCAACTATCTGCCTTTTAGCCCGCAAGCACCTGCTAATTCCATAAAGTTAGAGGTGGTACAATAACTGCTATAAAAGAAGTCATAAAATTAACTGAGATGGACAGGTGGAGACCACTTTCCAAGCAGAAATACACTTCCAGTGGAAAAATAAGAGAAAAAATCAGTGCAAAATAGAGCCACAAGTCTTCTAAGACTAATTTAACTTGTCTTTAATGGTGCTTTGTGCTGAGCAAAGCAGCCAAAAACTGGGCCTGGAGTTCTTCTTTAGCTCATACTTCATATGCAGTTGACTATTTGCATTCACACCATAAAAACATTTTCAGAAGAGCCTTTCCCTCTCTGTGCATGATTTATATTCCTACTATCCCATGCTTGATTGATTCCTGTACACAAATACAAACATTTTAGCAACTCCTATGTCAGTTTGTGGAGATCTTGAAAAAAACATGAACTTATGGGTTCTTTGTCTTCAGAGTTTTCCTTCTTTCTGTGTATATTGTGATAGGGGAAAACTGAAGGAAATAATCTGTCTCCTTCATTAGAATTCAAAAACAAAGTTTCTTTGATGCTTTGCTCATTGTTTTTATAAATAGCCATAAAACAGTACATTCTTTATCCATAATTTAACAGATCACTATGTTTATTTCCTTGCACTTACTTTATTTTTTCCTGCAAACTGTAGATAAGGAGTCACTCATATGTGGCATAAAGCTCTTTTTAAAAAAAATTAGTCATGGTGAGTAACAGTTGGAATGTCTCAAACTTCTGGCTATTCAGCTACTAGATGATTGAGATGCAGAATCAAAAATTCATAAGAAATATCAAAACCTTTTTGTCAGGCTGAGAAAACCAAAGGAGTATGAAGTTATATTATCTCAGGCACAGCAAGACAAGAAACAGCAGCACCCTCCAAATGAGAGCTTTTAAAAGGTTTAGCCAACAGTACTCAATGAACATTGTTTTTCCTTAAGGCAAAATTATCTGAAATAGTTTGGGAGCACTGTGTAAGGTTACCTTTCAGGGTCAAAAAAAAAGAGGGGATGTTATATGCTGTTGTTTTAAATACATTTGACCACAAGCTACTGAAGCAGATGATAACGGGGGATTTTTAGCATGAAGATGTTTTCCATGCATAATAACTAATGGTCAAAAACACATAAAAAAGGAGTAGTCCAGTGATAGGAGACTATTTGTGGGGTTTCTTACTGTAATGGTAAATGGACTTTTATTACTTCTCTGAATCTGTATTAAGGAAGGCTATTTTTATCTACTCGGCTGTTGCCGTCCACATAACCTCTGCATCTGAGGCTGTGTGAAAGTTTTCCACTTATATCTCCAAACCTTGGAGATACCCAATACACTTCTTTCTTCTATTTCTTTTTTTTTTATAAGTGGACTTGCCAACCACACTGAGTTGTATGTTGTCTGTAAGAACTGTTGTCCGTTGGTAACTAAACAGGCTAACACCTTAGATGGCCTCCTATCTTTATGACAAAAGTCAAACCAGCTTTTATTCTAAGATAAAAAATATTTTCTGGGAGAACATTTGAACCACCAGCAGGAGACCAGAAGACTTTCTAGATTTTCTGAAAGCTTGTTTTTTTCAATCATTGGGATGCCTTTCATGGAAAGGTGTTGAAAACCTCAGTTATGTCTCATGAAACTAATCTTATGTCAGAGGAAATAACAAAAAGAAAACCAACAAACATCAGTAGAAACTGTACATGTTATATGTTCCACGCCTCCCCAGAAGCCCCCCAAGATACAATCCTTAGTGGTGCTCCCTGGACTTCCCTTTATGGAATCTCTTTGTACGTCCCTTAGCAGCATTTCTCTGCACTGTGCACAGCCTTTTCAGTCGACCTCACTTTTAATCTTCTAATCACTGCTTCTCACTGCTTCTCCTATTCGTTCCTCTGCAATATCACAATTTCTAAAGCTGCTTTCAGGATTTTACCTCTCCACCACATTCTTCCTCCCACCCACCCTCATCCATTTTACAAGTCTCTTGTATGACTCATTTTTCAGGACTTTCACCCATCCCAATCTTCCCTACTATTTGCATGGCCCTCTCTTCTTAGGCCTACAGACATCTTCTAGCTCCTTATTAGGTCCAGTAATTCAAGAGCATGAATCCTCTTCTCTCAGTATCATAATTTACCTCCTGTGCTTGTCTCCCTTCTCGTGCTGCTCTGCATAGGTTCGCTGGGCAGCTGCAGAAAAGATTAAATGATCACTCGCTTCCTTGCCTAGGGGCAGAATTCATTAGATGTTGAACCTCAGAAGGCTTGATTCTCTCAAGATAGTTCAAGATGCAGGGCCAGTTTCTCAAGAACTGGGGTTTATGGTCCCGACTACACAAGAGCAGTGCTCAGGAAGCAATGTGGGAGGAACACAGAAGGAGCATCTTTCACCTCCTTCAGCGGGGAGCTTGCAGTGCAAAGCAGAGGGATTACACTCTTTTGTTTCCCATCTCAACTAGTCCCATAGCAGTGAAAGTACAGGTTTCTCTGCTTTAACTGTTAAAACTGTTTACGAAGCTCTATTGTACCTCTCCAGAAAGCACAACACCAAATGTCTTGGTTGTTTTTTTCTTCTAGGCTGGTGCAACTTTCTGCATTCCCCTGGCAGGCAGTGCAGTGCTGTAAATACCCCTGACTAAACCAGTCAAAGCAGATATTTCTATATGCACACCAATGTTCTAGGGTTCCTGTGGCTAAAAGTCTCTTATCTGAAGTCTATTATCTGTATGGGCACATCATCTGCTTGCAAATTTACCAGGATGGAGAAAAATATGACCCTAAACTAATGCTCAAATTTAGATTAACATTTCCTCGAGCACTATTTCCATTAGTGCTAATATAGGAATTCATAGATCGTAAATTGTCCTTTCAGGCTGTGACAATTCTAAATTTAGTGCCAGTGTTAATTAAGCAAGAGAAAATTTTTAGGCGATGCAACAGATTTGGGGAGCAGGCAGTGGAAGGGGAGAGTTGGGTCATCAGTTTGAGATCTTTGGGTAGTAATAATTTAGTGCACAAACAATCACGAGGATGGACCTGAATATTTCAATGATTTTAATAATTTGTAGCATTTAAGGACAGCAGATTATTTTTAATTGTTTAGATTCCACATGACTAGAGAATAATCTTGATTCACCCTTCTCCCGGCCTTTTCTGTGTTGACAGAAAGAGTTCATTTGTTACTCTGACATACGTGCTAATTACTATATCCATATGCACATACTGCACTTTTTAGTGACTACTGTATGAGAGAGTTTTCGGCAGGGTTAATAAATGTCAAAAATCTTACATAAACATTTCTTTCTCTTTTCTTTCATATAATAGAGGAGTCTGTTTAATAAACCTCAAATCAGTATAAGGTCACAATGTGTTTGTCTTTAAAACTGAAGTTAGGGTAAGTAATTACAAAGGGTCCACTGTGTTCCTTATTTAGTTGCGTATAACACAGAGCTGAATGGGATGATTAATAATCATGTTCTACACTGAAAGAATGTAATTTATAATAGTTTATGTAAATACAGCAGCAGTATTAGTTGTTCATTTACCATTGCCATGTTAGCACGTATGGGAATTCTAGCAGTTTTAGAAAGCAACAAAGCCAAGATCCTCACAGGAGTTCTGTGCTTTAATACCTTTGAGAATGTGGGCCCAAGGTACTAAAATAGCTTAGTATTATTGAATGTTTAGTTAAAATAAGACAGAATACTGGCATGTGTAGCAATGTTTGCTAAGAAGTCTGGGCTATACTGAGCTATGTTGGCAGTGAAGGAACACGGAAGAGAATTAAAAGCTTCTACAACATCACTGAACTAAAAAAGAGTAAAATAAATAAAATTTTATCATCGGCATAGCAAAAATTGCATTTTAAAAATGAAAATAACTATATATAATATAGTTATAATAATAGAGTATAGGATGTTCTTTTAATGAATTAATTTAGGTCTTTTTTTTTTTTTTTTTTTTTTTTTTTTTTTTTTTTTTGTATCATTTTTTTTTGGATGTTCGGGAAAATAATATTTTTAGGGAGTGGGGGGGGTGGGTGGGGGAAGAGTGTAACAAGGTGTTTG
>JANIJG010021605.1:35193-63949 GCA_024611175.1 Megaceryle torquata
GGAGGCGGGAGTGGTACTGGATTTCAAGTGTGTGCTCTTCCGCTTTTGTTTTTTTAAGAATTTATTTGGGGTTTTTTTTTTTTTTTTTTTTTTTTTTTTTTTTTTTTTAAGCAGCATGATCTATGAGAAGCCTGGGAAAATATAAGTTCTCCAGTTTGTCCGTAGCCCATGGTGCACTCTCATAGAGGTACTGAATTGGTACTTACTGCACTCTTTGATCAGCAATGAAATTAACAATAACATTGCTATATCATAGTAAGCTAGGTCATTAATTTAGAGTACTTTCTGTACGGATGCTCTTATTGCACACAGGTTTACTAAGGTTAGAGAGATTTTGGCTCCTAAGTATCTCAGTCCAGCAGTCAGTGAGCACTACATGGAAGGTAGCTATAGCTATCTTTTGAGAGAAGAGTAAAATTTGCTTCATCATGTCCTCATGAAGACTTGGTGCTAAATAGAAAGTATTCTATCATTTTCACTTTGGAGTACAGCCTGGTTAGTGTTTTATGAAGATGATGCGGTCCGGGGTTGTACTATGCTTTAAATTCATTATACTTTTTACTGCCATTCATAGAGGTTCATGTTCAGGAAAAATAGCAAGTTTAAATCTACTTGTGTTTGAGATCATATTAAACTTTTAAACATGGTGCATAAATGGTGCACTAAACAGGTTTACTTTCTTGAATGAAAAGCCCTTGGTAACTAATTGACCAGGTAATTAATAGAAAGTGCTCATATTCTACACTGCAAATGTTGGATCATGCATGGCCACGGCCAGTGGGATTTCTGTCACTGACTTCAGTGGGAGTGCAAAACGAGGCTGTTTTGTTCCTCATTCAGTTTGGTTAATAAGATTTGTGCTGCAGGCGCTTTTCACCAAAATGCTGGCAAGCTTCTTATAGCATTACTGGAAACTAGAGCCTACACAAATTACTAAGGCCTTTTGTATTTTAATGTCGTTTTTGTAATGATATTCAGTCCTTGGGGGCAGCTGCCTAAGAGAGACATTTGTCAACTTCACTTTGTTTTTAGGACAGATGAGCCAGAGCCAAAACCATAGACCTGAATAACTTGAAACTCCAGAGGACTCTGGATCCAGATTTGAGCCCCGCAATTTGAGGCCTTTGCTCATTAGTGGGCCCAAATTTCAGCCTCTCATGATGTGCTGTGTATTAACCACAAACTGGGTTTGTGCTTACAAAGGGGCTCAATATTTGCTGCTGGCATCGTCACTGGAGTAACCCAGCAGTAATTATACCAAAGTCAGATGAGCGGAGTCGAAACAAAAGGCTCCCTAGCACAGCGTCCTGTCTCCCACAACTGTCCTATAGCCATTGCTTGTAGGAGTATAGAAACAGGGCAATATATTCCCCTGGCAAAACCTCCCCATCTCCAGCAGCACACCGGGATGGAGTCTTTGTATTGGAAGAGAGAATTTTCTTTGTTAACACCAGCCCCTTCTTTCTGAATTACCTATCAGTGTTCCTGCTCCTCTTGCTCCTGAGGCAAAGAGTTAGAAGGGAGAGCTGGTGAAATCCCAGTGCTGCTATATATGCATGTGAAAACGCTGAGAAGGGCAGGTCTGAAATATGGGTCATGCGAAAACATAGAGGAAGAGCAATGGCTGCAGAAAATCTGTGCTTGGAAAGACTCAGATCCCAGGCTCTAGGATACCCATGATATCTTTTTGCAAAGTTGTGCCTATAGCCAGTTAGAAAATGGCTGAAGTTAAATCAGTACAGCATTCTTGCTTAGATAAATCCATCATTTATAAATGCAATTGTACATTTGTAGGATAAGTTGCATGCATACAGACCAAAAAGTAGTGATAGTAAGGGCACAGTGTCCGAAATGTTGTCTGAAATGTATGAGCAAAACTAATTAACTTATATATGGCACTTGTCCATACCCCCCATGTGATGCACTGAGACTCTCTCTACTATTGTGGAATGCAAATGTTTTTAAAAGATGGGATTGAATACCCAAGGGATCGAATGTCTTTCCCTTATATTGTTTTTAAAAGGAAGAGTTTTTCACATTGTGTTTATTTGCTGCTAAGATACTGTTACACTAGCATCATCACAGCCTGTTCCTCACTGCAGTATCCCATAAATTAGATTGTTGGAGGGAGTATTAAGAATGTGCATACGCTGCCTGACTAGAGCAATTTTATCTGAATAATGTTTCATGACCTTTCTTGAAACAAGGTCCTGACTAGAAAAGCATAGATTTACCAGGCATCCTGGCTGTACTGGAAGATTGTAATTACTGTTCTATTTTATCAGTATTAGTAAAGAGAGATCCTGCCCTGACATCTCCCCTCCAAACACAAATGAAAAGTTGGGAAGCTGTGCGAGTCAAATAATGAAGTACATTAAATCCAGGTACCTGTTTCGAATCCAGCAATTGTGGAAATGATAGAAGAGCCATTGCCATCAAGACGACTTTCCAACAGGCTCAATGAAATGGTTTTGTGGCCTCAGTCCAATTCTTAATGGACAAGAGTCCATGTTACAAAAAGCAACACACAACTGGCAGTAATTGATACTCTTTTGGCAAAGTATTGAATGAGCATGAAGAATGGACTAACCTTTCACCTCCCCTATCCCAGGTCAGGGATGAGACATCTGATAAAGCCACATAGGAAGCTTGGGCTGCTGCTCTCTGTGCTGCCCTGTGCCATACCCAAACAAAGGACTTCTTTCTTAATGAGCATTGGTCTGACACTTTTCCTGAACTCTAAATTTACACAAAAAATTTGGAGGCTTTGGAAGTTAGTGTTTAACCTCGGGATTTTGCCTAAAGAGTACAAGCTACTGCTCCACATAAAGCCATGTCTTTCTGATTGCCAGCTGCATTAAAGACTATTACACTAATTCCCTGTTATACGTGTGCATATATAATGTGTATGTACATGCGTAGCAGAAGTAAATGCATTAGTTATTCATATATATGTATACATAATATGAGAAGTAATGCCTTTAGCTAAGATTGGCTAATGCTCATTTATAAGATCTTATTTTCAATTACTTATACAGTTTGCCAAAATTTAACTGTTAACAGCTTAAATTTTCCATGGTGAGTGTCTGTCTCTAACTGAATGGGTTTTGGAAAGTTTTCACTAAAATGGCTCAGATAATTCCAAGAACAGAGTAAGAATATATCCTTTTAGGCATGTTAAGAACTCTTGCAACCATCATTCTGAGAGACTCTAGCATGTCTGAGCTTTGGAGCTAAAGTTTGAAACTCAGTAAAGAAATTGCTTTGATGTCAAGACTTATCTTCTGTCACTCCTGTGGAAATCTGATCCAGCTGTAATCTCCTAAAAACCTAAATTCTCATGCCTTCCATGTTCTGTTAAAATGTAAATTCTCCAAATACTCTCTTTGCAGTAAGCATGTTGTCTTCTCATACTACTATGACATCTTGGGCACAGTGTATATTTGCCTTCTCTGTGGAGAATACCCACATATATACATATATATGTATAAAAATATAGTCCAAGGCTGCTTACAATGTCATTCATACACATTGCATAAATCAGGCGTGATAGCGCTATAGACCCTTCTATCAGTAGTAGTAAAGTTCAGCTCCTCTCAAGGACAATGCAGATGATTTTATTTACAGCAATGAGGACAGAAACACGTGCAATAAGGATCAGCAAGCACCTGCATCATGGATCAGGGTGCTTAAGTCTATTCCCAAGACTTTTCTATCTCAGTGAACCCATAAGATATCAAACACTTAGTGTCTTAAAGAGGATGTGCCCAAAGACAGCTGAGGGCTGCCCTGATTAGTCTGTATGACTACGGCAGCAAACTGCTTTGACCTGAAATTTGTTAAAGCCTCTGGGTGGACTGGCTATTGCTCACTGGGTGCTTTACAATAAGTTTAAGGAAGCACACAGTAAAACAGATGAGCAGTAAACATATAGAAGGGTCATTAATTTCTGAAGGATTCAAAAGTGAGGAAGTGCCTGAATTAACACTGTCCTTTCAAGAATGCCAGAGTCGGGGAGCAAAGTAGAAATCTACACTTTTCTAAGCACTGAAAATGAGAGCTAGAAGCCAAACTATATCAATGGGCTCTCATCCTCTGATCATGATATAAACACAGAGGAGGAAGTGTAATGATTTTGTTGATGATAAAGGTTTGAGTAGTGTGTATTAAAAACAAAAGGCTTAGAGACATCACAAAGGGAATTGAGTCAGCTTAAAAAACCATCAACATCTAATTCCTCTTCTGCGAGCTCTCTGAACCCAGCACATTAAAAAATATGAGGGCCAAATGGAAAAAAATAAGTTTAACACATGCTATCAAAGCTGTTTAAATGCATACTCAGGGGAAGGATAAATTAAGGTTATGTAGACTACTTGAAATCTAGTATTTCCTCACTTTTAAATCCTTGTCTTTATTAAGAGTTGGACAAGATGACCTCCATATGTCCCTCCCAACCTCAAACATTCTGTAACCTTAATGTTCTCTTAATAGTTTTTGGCATGGTAGAGGTCTGTGGTTAATTTCTAGATGGTCCCCCAATAAGGACCATCTAGAGAGCCTATATACAAACCCTTACGTTTTCTTCCCTTTCTGTGCCATATTTTTAATTTCTTTTGTTATGCAAGCTAACCCTCAGGTTGCAAGCACTTTCCCACTTTGCCAGCCAAATGACTATGATGAAAGGACACCTGTAGGCATATATATAAGCCAAGAACATTCTGTACATCCATTATTTATTTAGGTTTCTTCTTTAGATGTTGTTTATCAAGGAAAAAGGAAAAAAAAAAAAGGAAAAAAAATAAAAACCACCAAAAAACCAACAGGTAGAAACAGGAAAACTTCATATGCTATCTAGTTGCAGTGAAAAAAAGGCATAGAAAAGAACTGATTTAGTTACCTTGGCAAATAAAATAAGAATATTCACCACTCTGCAGTCTGTGCAAAATAAATCCCTCGGGAATTATGCAAGCACATTCTCATTATGGTAGTTATGGTTTAGATTGCATTACAAAAGTAAAAACAATCACTGAAATAGACTTGGGTGCAGTGACTTGGAGAGAAGCTGCCACTCTGCCAAATAGAAAAAGAGAGTGAAGGGGTGGGGGAGCAAGGGAAGAAATAAATCCTGCCAAAGTGAACTCATGCAAAGGTGAAGCCAAAATGCCCAGAGGTACAGATTAAATGCTCTTATTAATGTCCCAAATGGGTGTAAGCAAAGTGCCCAAATAAGGTTTTGAACTGAAAGTTCAGGCTTGTGCTGGAAACACCCACAAACACACAGATTAAATATTGTTTGAAGAAAAGGATTCTGGTTTGGTTGTCTTGAATGAGCATTTGAAAATCAGATATCTTCTGATGAGAACACATTTTAATGCAATAAAATGTTTCCAGGCTTTTCTAGTAACTGAAAACCATCCCTCTGGTAATTCCACAACACAACAGGTAGAGTGCCACAGAATTTGCTTCCTTTAAGTTCCAGTTGTTCTCCATTTAATTTTTTTTTACTTTTTTTTTTTACTTTGATGTCTGTAGCAGCCATTTTAAAAAATGGAATCATTCAGATAATTCTTTATTGGCCCCTGACTTTAATGAAAATTCACAGGAGAAAAAAGTTCTTATCTTAGACATAGCTGCTGACTTCCGATATCTCATTTTTCTCTCACAATAATCCCAATGTTCAAAGTAGGTATTGTATTTATCATCTTTGTATGGAGCTGAATTTCACTTCACTTTTCTTTATGGCCTTATCACATCGTTTACAAACACTTTATCTCTGTAACTGAAAATAAATGAAATCCCTGGCTTTCGATGAAATGCTATGATGAAAAGGATGGTCCAAAAATCTATATTTAGATGACTGACTCCTGTTTGTAGAAGACATGATAAATGTTTCATGCATATAAACTGAGGGATGATGGATTTAATGATCATAGTCTAACGGGGAAGTGTTATTTTGGAATAATTAAGTGCTCTGTCATTTGCAAGTCTAAATAGCCCGTTGTTAGATTGTGCTTTTGTCTGTCAACAAACCATTCCATTTTGTGAGGGTTATTTATCATTAAAACAATTGATACAATGGAAACACACCACCAGTTTGTGTTCTTAACAACATGTTTTGTGAGAACTTGATTTGGATCCATATTTCAGATGATAGTAAATTGATGTACATTTCTGTCTTACAGAAGAAATATATGACAAGAACCACTGAAGGATTGGAGATAGCTTTCTCATTTGAAGTGTTACATGTGAGTTGTATTTGTCATCCTTCCTAGAAATACTTTCAAAGTTAAAAATACATTGCAAGTATTTTACACTGGGGTATACTGCCCAGTTTCCAGACGTTGCTCAAAAAAGGTGTAAGTATCTCCAGAGCAAGATCTGTACCTGCTGGCTCTTATAGCTGCCCTGGATGTCTCAGATGGTATCTCAAATGGACATCTCTGTTTAGACGGGTTAATGTCTCCATGAGGAATACCTCAGTGGGAAGTACAGTGTGCCTATCCTATTTTACAATAGTTATCTGCCTCAGCAACTATAACCAAGACAGTTACAGTAGTCTTATTCTTCCTGTTCTGCACACACAGTTTTTATTGGCTCTGTGTACAGAACTGAATATGAGTGCCTTTTTTCTCAACATTCAATAGCAAAGAAAATAATAAGCAATATAAGTGTTGAAAGTAATATGAAAAAGGGAATTATTTTGACCCCCAAAAGAAAAAACAATCAGTGGCTATATATTTGGTTGTGTGAGAATAGTGTCTGATATTTAATATCATTACAGCATGGGAAGGTATAAACAAAAGATAATTTGTATTTTAATCACAAACACCATTTCCTGGGTTGCATGGTATTTATAAACATCAGACCACTTCATATATCTTCTTGTCTCTTGATTCTAGTAGGCAGCTACTTTTTTACCATTCGATACCTAACCACTTTTAAAAGCATTTGGTATCTTTTCTTCATGTTATAGATTAAGAACTGAAGCATATGAAGGTGAGGTGATTTGCCCAGGATCATTGATAAAATTTAACCATGGGCCTTGATCTCCTGACTCCCCACTCTGTTCTGGTCAGTGGTGGCTCTGTGAAATGTCTTGTCACACCAGTTTCTATACTTTGCCAGATATGGAAGCCTTTTATCACAGTTCTGAGAAGAAGCAACAGTTTCTCCTTTTTACTGGCCAGTTCATTACCTTTGTCATTCGTCTCTGCTTTGCCATGAGTCTCTCATACATTCACAAGACTTGTGAAACCTACTAGTCAAGCAGAAATCTCAGCATCCACAAGCGTGGAAGTTGTGAAACAGCTACATCCCATCATTAATGATCTGCCCTGGGCTGCAGGCAGAAAAGAAATACTAAAAGTATTCCCATAGGTCTAGGGCTGACATCAGTGGTTCAGATCTTGACACAACTGTCTGATACATTGTGGCATATATATTTAAGTCTCAAAACTCTTTAGAGATTCTTCTAGGACTTTTCCCCATGAGAGAGTCTTCTGCATCACTGCTTTCCAGGTAATTTTCTTAATCCGGGGTATAGACAGTAAAGAATGTTTTCAGCAGACCCTTGAGAAAAGGAACAGGGGAGGGAAGGGGGAAGCACGTCTACTCCTAGAGAACTTTGAATAGAAGAGTATTCAAAGAGGTGGATTTTTTTTAAGAATAAATATTTTGGAGTTTTTTTACAGAAGGTCTTTTTCCTGGTCCTAAAATACACTGAACCCTGATACTTATTGTAGGTCTTGATTTAATAAATAGGTGGAATTTACCAAGCCTAGGTTACATTTTGCTTCTTAAAAAGCATGTTGTCATGGTTTTTTTTCTAAATGATCCACAAACGCATGTAAAGTTAATAATTTTTTAGATGCATTCTATTGACAAATGCCCTGGATCTTCAGCACTGCTTTCACCACATAATTTTGTTACAATAATCTCAATTTATCTTTTTTTTTTTCCTGTAATATCCATTCCTCATTAATATCAATTCTTTATTTATGGCAATAATCTATTCAATCCTATACTCCACAACCTAATTAGCTAACAAAGCTAAACTTTGTTCCTTTTGAAGCAGACCACCCTGAGAGCCTGGGTTTCAAGTCTGTAAAACCAGGACAGTTCTGTAGAAACCGGACGTGCTTTGGGGAGCATCACCCTGAACTCAGAGACATTATCCTTAGATTAAAGCCAGCAGGGAAAGCTGCTCCAGTTGTCAACAAGCACAGTCCCTTAATGACAATAGCATAGGATAAAGAACCAAAGGAGCAGCATCTGATCTGCCCCCTCAAGCCCACTCCATGCTTCTTGGATACCCGAGGAACTGAGCAGAAGTCTGTTGTTGCCAGAGCATTGCTCAGCTCCTTGCTTGTCCCAGAACCTTCCCAGACCTTCATGCCCATCTTCCAGTCAACAGAGAAATTGCCACTTGCAAGGGAAAAATCATTGCTAGTCTCTCAAGCAAAAAGTAGTGAAGTATTGCTATTCTTCCACTCATTGCTAGTACTCCAGGATCAATCACAACTTAGTTAAAGAAAACAAGACCCAGAACAGCCCTGATGACCTCTGTGCATACAGATATGAGCCTGTAAATATTGAAGCAAACAAATACCCTTTGAGTTCCATTAGTCACAGAAATTAAGAGGCAGAAATGCTCAAGTGCTTGCAAAATCAGACATCTTGCTGGTAGTTGCCTCTAAATATGGCACAAAGGGTAGGTCTGGAGGAGTGATTTCATCAACAGTGAAAGGCTTACCAGAAAACCCATTAAAATTATTTTCATGGCACACAGTGAATACTTTGAATATATCAAGTCAATGTTTCAAATAAATGCGTTCATATGGTGTCAAGCTTAGCAATTTATTAGAGAATCTTTACCTAATTTGATTTAATTGATGTTAAAGCCTTTTTTCCTTTGCCTAAATGTGCTGTTTGTGTATTCCTTTTAAATGAGGATAAGAAGCAGCGGATTTGTAAAAGATGTTTTTAATTGATTCCAAAGGGAATACCTACCATGAAATCTGCTGACGAGTTCTGTGGGGCTCTAGACTCCAATCATTCAGCATCTATATTTTTAATGACAAGATGTTGCAATGCTTAAAAATCTGAATTTAAATTATGAGCATGGAGATAATGAATGTCTGCTCTTTCCTAATGTCTTATCAATAACCACCAAACCTCCATTTAGGTCAGGGACCTCTGCATTGTCTTAAAGACCTAAATTGCATAAAAAGCCAATGGGACTAGAGCTATTTGCAAGCTCTTTGAAAGCTCCAGTCAGACACGGCCTGTTAAATCCTTGATTTTCAGTTACAGAGTGGAGATAATGGCACAATATATACAACATGTCTCATGATTTTCCACCCCTGTTTATTTTGGCATTTGTTCTTCCTCGGTTTTCACATAGGTTAATATTCATTCAGAATTAAATAGAGTCAATCATTTGGCCAGCTTCATGGTAGCTATCTTCTTTGTGTGTAGAGTCCCACTAATGCCAGGAGAACTAGTTGCATGACTGAAGTTTGCTTAGAATTAATAATGACCAGGCTTGGAATTTGTAGTGTGATTTAAGGCTAGCTTCAGGCAACAGGAAGCAAGACTCTTGGGATGCTGCTGGTATTGATTCACCATGTAACAACTGGGCAAGATGTTTAACAACATAACTTTAAAACAAAACCAGCAATGGTGTTATGCATCAGGTAGTGGTGACATGTTTTAATGAACACTCCATATTACACTCTGTAGGTTTATCTGTACAAACTGTACGCATTTTATTAGGATATAAATGTGTAATCAGGAAGGCCATCTAGAAGATACATAAAGTAATCCATTGCTTCTCTTTATCAAAGTCAAGGATTTAGATATATTTCCTTTAGTTTTGGCTAATACACTCCAAAAGACCTGTGGACTAATTGTAGAAATTAGTCTCTCTCTGAGGAGAGCAACAATAACAGAGGTGCAGAAAATATGATCTATCAGGAAAGACTGGCAGAAGAGGGGATGTAGAGCCCCCATAATAACAAGATTCAGGTGAAAGTGAAAAGGAGTCTAAAGCTACATGCTGGTAAATAATGCTCTAGTCATATACAAACCAGGGAAATACAACAGGTTTTTGGGAAAAATATGTTGTATCACTGGACGTCTTTGAAGGAGAAGTCACCTGCCAGGAATGACAAGTATAGTCAATGTGGTCTTTGGGCAGGGACAGAGTAAATGAAACATCACAGCTGCTTTGTGGTGCTACAATTCTGAAGCTCTGTAATTGAAAGATGTTGCAAAAATGTAAATTGCCTTTGTGCTACTACATTTTTACAGTCCCTTATCAGATATATAAAATTACTGGAGATAGAGACTTCACCTGTACATGAAATCTATTAAAAAAATATCCTATGCAGTGTTCTGTTGCTAGGTCAAGATCCTGCCTATCACTGCAGAGGTATACTGTGGCTAGAAAGCACCCCAGAAAACATTGCATTCTACATCTGTAGCTTAGAAAGTAGGGCAAAATATTCTGCTACTTCTACCTTGGCAAGGACAGATGGAGATGCACTCTATCCATGCAGGCATGAGCAGAATAGAAGTGACCTGAAGCAGAAGGCCTGTTCAGACTGTCTGACTGTGAGGTGAAATAACAGTTTGCTTATTACTTAACTCCTTATCTCCAAAATGTTTCCAAGGCCTCAAGTATTAGTCAGGTAAGGATCAGACAGAGTATGCCTTTAAAGGGTGAGCAGATGGGCACATCTGTTTGTTTGACAGGAAAACCTATGTGTTGCTTGACCTGGCAAACGTTTCTTGGTGCAGTGGAAGAATTGCACAAAATATCTCAGACTAACTGAAAAGCATCCCCCAGAAACAGCTCAATAACCAGTATATGATGGTACAAAGCCCACAGTGAAATGAGTCTGATAGTCCTAGCTCAGTTAAAGGGACATTGTTCAGTTTGATAGCTCTGAAATTAGTTGTGGTACTTGTGCTAAATGACTGTCTTGCTGTGTTACTCATGGAAGCTGGTTCTCTTTTTTCTTTTTCTTTTTTTTTTTTTTTTTTCCAATGGAACAAGTTGTATGAGAACACACTATGACAGACACAAACCTATCAGTAGCATCATTGCCTAGCATCAGGCATTGGCACGAAGAGGAAGATATCTAGCCCTATATCCTGCAGAAGAGAAAAATATTTTTCTTCTTTCAGAAAGAGATCCTTGAGCTAGTACTGGCCAATCTGGTATAACACAGCTCTGAAATATTAGCTCTAGTCCTAAAAGCTGTGTAATTATGTTAGCGTGGTTCCATGCCCGAGGTAATAAGCTCTGCCTTGCTGTTGCGTGATCAGCTGAAGCTCAGCACTGCTCCAACTGCTGCACCCAAAGTGGTATCTGGCACTGGATCAGCAATAAAAGCCTCACCCAAAAAACTTCTTTTTTTCCCCAGTTTTCTGTTGGTATTGCATTTTGACCCACAAAGGAAAGAGACTGGGTTTTTCGAAGTCCAGAGTACCCAACTCTCCCTGTAAAATCAGTAGAAACTTTAATATTGCTAAAAATCAGACCCAGTTCCCATATCATGAGGGCATCTGGAATGCTAGTCATGCAAGTCTTGCTTACTCACAGCACTCTCTCCGGATATTTTTACAAAATTTACATTCTCAGCAATAAGATATGTGTTGCTATGGGGCATCTGTTTATGTTTTTATGTGAACTGATAATTACACTGGAGTTCCTTCTGTCTGTAAAAATGGTAGAGTTTTTCAGTTAGCCTACAAACAATTATCAGTTGCATCCTGATTTCATATGAGAAAAAAACCAAATATATGGGATAAATCAGTGCAAGCAGCGATCCAGGAACTGCAAGAATGAATCATATGTTTGGCATGTGTGACAAAATACAGTTTTGTCCCTTTATAACCTTGTAAGCTCAGCTCTTCTCTGAGCTCAGGAGCCATAATACTATATTCACCTGTCAGCTCACAGACCTCAGAGCAAACCATCCTAGACTGGGTGTATCTCAGCCTGCCTTTCTCTGAGCAACAAATGCTGGGCAAGTGTTAGAAATACGACATCATTCAAAATGTATAGGTAGATAGGTAGATTTTATATGTTTGAGGCAATTCTATTATGACAACCCCAAACCTCAAATACTGCAGAAATACAATGCTTACTATGAATAAAAGAGCGAAAGGAAGGTAAAATAAACCAAACTGTAGTTACACTTAACTCACCCACTGCAAACATTAACCCTGTGAGGCAAAATCCACAGGAACAGAGAGTTTCTTACAGTCAGGCTTCTTAATGTGTGTTGAATTTTTTTGCCCCAAAGACACCCAGGCACTACCATAGCCACTGGTACAGCTGCTATTTCTTAACTGTCCCCTCACTTACACTCTTTTGGTGAACCCAGTCTTATTCCTTCCTGTGAAATTTGTCTGCCTCCATCAGCTCACCCCTCAAAAGCACTTACACAGAAGAAAATGTTACCAATGGTCTCACAGTTATATACAATCCTGAATTTTTAGCCCTGTGTCATGGAGGGCCCCTCTGAAACTGAATGAGGATAATGACTTTTCTGCAGGGCTGGCTTCCACAATTTATTTCCTTATGCCATGGGTTCCCGACTTTAAAAAATCATGGAAGGGCAATCTATTTATTCTGCTTAGAGGTTTCAATTTGTGTCCAGTTCATTTTTCCTTTAAAAAAGATAAGGTTCATGTTTTCTTACAGCTTCCCAACTTTGTTCTGTTCTATGTCCGACGTAATTGCTGACAGATTAATGCCCATCTGTCACAGTTCCACACTGTTCATTTTTAGAGAAAATATTCTGTACTTACTCTTCTGGGTGTTACAACCTGAAAAGAACCAAATCCATAATAATAACATTACCAGAATTAGATAGTTATCAATGACAAGTCAAGGAAGTATTACATATGCATATACATATGTGCTTTGAAACACTATGGTTGGGCAGAGTCAATTACCAGTGGCTCTAGGATAAGGGTATGTGTAACAGAACACAACCACAAAGCTAAGGAGTAAAGACCTTGGAAATACAGGAAAATGAGGTGGCCAGAGACCCAGCAGACAGATGTCATTGATGCAGACATGTAGCAGTCTAACGAAGCTGCCCATAACAGACAGCATAGGTGGAGTGTCTTTAAGATGTATCTATAAGACAACCTTAAAAACAATCAGTTGCATTTATCTTGTACTTCAGAATCGGGTGTACCCAGATCCTGTCCTGAACTCCTGTCTTAGAGCTCTGGTAGTAGCATGATGGTACTTAGTACTATGATAATAGTGTCTTACTACCACAAAAACGTAACTGTGTTTTGGTATCTGCTTTAGCATGACTGATCTGGTTATCTGCTTTGTTTTTGAGAACCGAATATTAATTCTGCATGCAGCAGTGGATGGAGGATGTAGGCAATCTAGGAAACTCAGTACCACTGAAAATCTGCCACGAGGAAGGAAACATCCTATCTCTTGCTCTCATGATCTAGATGCAATTCAGCCACAACAGCCTAAGTACCTAACTGAAACATTTGTCTGTTTGTTCACCATTGGGTAATAAGTTTTAAGTACCCAAACATCTAGATGACCTTTAGAGGTCTCTCCCAACCCAAGGCGTTCTATGATCCTACGATTCTATGAAACAGCCTATGTAATCAGGAATCAGCCAACAGGTAGTAACCAGATCTGTAGCAGAGAAAACTGAGAAATGGATTGAAAGGTTCAGAACCTTTGCCTTGTCATCTCTAGGACACTGGAAAATGAATTCTCAGATAGAATCATGGATCTTACAATGGAATCTCGTGGATCTCATCCATGGACAAAGGATATATGGATCTCATCCATGGACAAAGGATATATGGATCTCATCCATGGACAAAGGATATTTTCCATGTGTCATTAGAAAATGCAGAATGAATTCTCAAAGAATTAATATGAAATGAGAAATTTGGTTACAAGTATCCAATGAGTTCAAAAGATTTGCCATTTGATACTTCAGTGTACAAGAGAGGTAACCAGAGGTAGGGTAGAAGACATAGAAAACAAAACAAAACAAAACCCAAACAAACAAACAAACAAACCTGAAGTAGCCAAAGAAACAAAAAATGGGATAAAAGAATTTTAAAATAAATAAATAAATAATAGGAATAAACATAATAAAAGGAGCTGAAGATTAAACAAAAGAAGATTAAATAAAATTAGAACCAAAGCCCAAAAGACAAACTATGGGAGTCACAGCATAAAGTAGAAAATGAACCCAGATAATATAACAAAAATATTCTGAGAAGTAAAAATGCTGAGGTTTCTTATAAAAAGGACCATAATATAGAAAAAAAAAAAAGCCCCGTAAAAAAACTCCAAACAATTCTCGTAAGAGGAAGCAAGACCAAAAACCAAGTGAAGCCCAGGCTACTTTTCAAGTTGCACTGGACGATAGAAAGAGGAATCAGAGGAGAACTATGATCACATGCTGTATTAACAGGAAATGTGACAGTTTGGAAACATTTTTTAAATACTTTAGAAACACTTCAACTTTAGAAAATAAATCTCAAAAATAGGCATTGCAACAGTTGTACAAGTGGCTGTAACTTGAATAGAGATGTCTGGTATGACCCAGATTTTGTAGAATTTAATGAGAGTCCACAAGAATATAATGCACTCTCTTCATTAAGAGGAGAATGCAAATTAGTAACATTTTAAAAAGCATGAGAAATGATAAAACTACTGATCAAATTAATTTCCAAACCAAGGAGAAATGAACAAATCATTGTTGAAACAGAACGGAACACCAATCATGTTAGAACAACTGAAAAAGAGCTTAAGAATTCTTAAACAGAACAGCCTACAAATGGGCTAGTAGCACTGGAGGACTATCCAGGGCTAAACAGTGAAGGCTGAACTTCAGTTGATCAAGCAGCCCCAACAAAATCTGGTTGTGCTTTACTTACTCAGAAATGAAAAACAATTCAAAAGATAAAAGTGTATTAAGGAAGGGAACTTGACAGGTCTGACTTCAAGGTGCTGGTAAATTTTTGGCAAGTTGTTCCACACCTAAGGATGAAGAATAAATTAAAATGCCCAAGGGATATACACAAGAAAAGAAATTATTGGGGACCGCAGCCAGCTTAGTGACTGAGAACACTGGGGAATATTTATAAAGAGGGTTTCAAACTAACTGCATATGAAGACCTAAACCAGGCTGAGAAGTTGACCAAGCCCAGTAAATCCAGCAATCGTGAAATTGGAGAATTTTGTAGGTATTATTTGAAGAGCTGAAGAAATTCTTCAAGAAGGATGCGTAGTAAGTAGAGTAAAAAAACCTATCAGGCTAATAAGGCAGGGAAAGAACTATTTAAGTGGTAACCTTCTCTAATCAATGATCAAAGGATGAAAAATAAAAATAATCAAAAGTAAACAAGATCATAGATAAGACTGTAATAGAAACAACTATGTATCCAGCAACCAGGGTGAAAATGTTAGCCTGGTCCTAAAAGTTCCTGCAGACAAAAACATGGTATGGCAAGAGAAACAGGAAATGAATAGAGTGAGGAATTAAATGATTGATTGTTATTCTTGAAGGGATGTGAAATCCATGGAGAGAAGCCTGCATATTTGAAGGCACTGTGGAAAGAGGAAAAGTTTTTCAAATGTAAAGAACTGCATACTGTACAAATCAAGTTTAATATTCCTCTGAACACAAATATTTGAATTGTCAGCTGGAAAATATCTTGGACTAAACTCACACAGACAACGGATCAAGAAACATATGAGTGGAATGGAAAGAGACTCAAGTACTTCATTGAGAAGTGTAGGGGTAGTGAGTGGGACATTAAATAGTATAGATCTCAGATCTATATCTAACATATTTGCATTTCTCACTGATAGGCAATGACACTACAGACAAAAGCATTCCTCCAGGAAATGGGAGTTTACGCATTTTAGAACTTATCAAATATCCATGTTCTTTCTAACATTCACTTCTTCATTTCTTTCAAGTGTTATAAGAAGAGCAGAAGAATCCATCCGGATTATTACCTGACCTGTGTGATGTGCTGGTATGCAAAGCTTGTTACAAAATATAATTTCCCAAGACTTAAAAGAAGGGCACATGCAGAAGTGTCTGCTTTGGTACGTTTTATTTCAGAAGGTTGCACGCCCTTACATGCAGCTTTGCGATCAGGAAAGCAGACCATTTGTGCACTGTTATACTGGGAATATTTACATACCTGTACATATAAGTTAACAGCCTAACATTTGTCTTAAGAAAATACTAAGACATGGTAGAGGCCATAAATTCCCTAACTGTGGAGATACACTGATAATCAAAGCACTACAAATCTATATGGTATGTAAGCATGCTCCAACTTAGCAGAAAGTTTCTTTTGTTTTCAAAAAAGCTAATCAAGTAACTTTAGAGATGCCCAGCAATTGTTCTCCTGCTTCAGGAAAACAGCAGCAAATATCCATCAGCATGAAGAATCACTCATTGCAAAAGTTATCTTTTTCGGTCTGGAAAAGGCACACACTTTATGTACTTTATCATGTGGTATCTTGGCAGTTAGACTACACTTTGTAATTGAAAACCAAACTTTATCCAAAGATGTTTGGTGCTCTGTACGCTCAGTCAGATGGATTCGAGTGCATAATCAAACATACAATTCTGCCTTTACAGTAATTGAAGATAACACGGTGCCTTCACAGTGGTTTTAAACTACTCCAACAAGGCCAACGGATGGAAGAAATTATGGAAAAAAAATCTTTTTTTCTGTAGCAAATTATTCAATAACAGATTTCCAGCAAAATTACGAGAAGATTGAACAAATCCACCAAAACGTCACAACACGGGCATCCCATCTTGAAACAATATATGGTGATTTTTTAATGGGATTATATATTTTACAGATCCACAGCATATAAACTGCTGCATGTCTTATTTCATCAACTTATTTTATTGATAGAAATACAGGCTGAGATCCTGCTACGTGCCATTACAATATTTAAGACTTTATCAAAAACATTTTCATATTACAGCAAGTTTATTTGCAAATATTTATCAAAAAGTCAGTATCTGATAAGGCCAGACCAAAGCACTCAAAACAGACTCTTCAGTCAGCAGACATAGAGCAATAACCAGACAACACAGGTAGGGGACTGTATGGTTTAGCCAACTAGAATCATAAGACCATAGTTACCTGAATATTTCCCTGTAAAGGAAAAGATGGTTTAATCTGAACAGAATTAAATTTAAACCCCTTAACATGGCAATAATGAGATATGTAAATAATAAATAATAATAAATAAGTAAATAAAAATGATATGTTGTATATGTATATGCTTTGAAACACCATGGGTGGGCAGAGCAGATTACTGCTGTCTCTAGGATAAGGCTATGTGAAGCTGAAAGCAATCACAAGGCTGCAGCAGAGACCCCCAAGAAAACCAGGGATCAGAGACCTTGGAAGTACAGAAAGAGGAAGGGGCCAGAGACCCAGCAGACAGACAAATGGCCCCTCATCATTACAGATGTCTAACAGCATAATGAAGCTGCCTATAACAGGTAGCATATGTGGGGTGTTTTCAAGGTGTATTTATTAGAAGACTGCAACTCGTTGCCCTTATCTTGTACTTAGTGACATGCTCACTGCATGGTTAAGCACTGTCTGTGTAGTACCTTTAAATGGACCTGTGTTTTGTTGCTTGGTCTAATGTTGTGTTAATTGTATTTGGCTGGTTTTATTTGTATGCTTTTGAGGACTGTTAAGTTTAGAGGCATGAGAAATGACTGGCCGAGGAGATAGATTAAAGCTCTGGTTTTTTATGCTTTGTCTTGAAGTCTGCAGTGTTTGAGGCTGTGTAGATCAAGAAATTCAGAGTTCTAAGTATGAATGTTAACCTCAGAAGGCTGGTCACCTCAAGACAAGGACAGATTTGAAGGGTTCAGAGGGCATACAAATGAAAACACGCTGTTCTAGTTGTGGTGAGGCCATTTGCTTTGGCACTGTTCATTTAAGACTACTTTATCATCTGTTTTAGGAACACTGTGTTTCCGGAGTATTTAATGTGATTGCAGGGATGTTTTAAAACAGCTCCCAAAATGAAATGGAATCAAAGAAGCTTGTGGAGCTCTTCAGCAGAGAGAAATCCCTACTGAGTTATATAGGAGTGCATTATAAATTAATATGGAGTGTCTGAGCTATGACCAAATGCCCATTGCTAGTCAACTTTATTGTGTGGTGGATTGATCTTTCTTCTTCCAAAGCTCAGCATTCATAAATTGTTCTGGAAAACATCAAAGTTATTTGAAAAGGTCTATAGCCGTATAAATTTCTCTATGCAAAATGGCTGTTTAACAAGATTGCCTCCTTGAACTTTTCACATGATTCTGACAGCCACTTTCATTTACTAATGGAAGTTTTATAGTGGATTTTCCCACTACTCCCAAATCTCTGTTTACTATTATTTTATGGAAAGTATTTCACAAATTGCATCTCTGAAACAAAGGCAGAGACATTTGGTGGTACTACCAGGCTGCTATGTAGCTTGTTAGCAAGGCTGCCCGTGAGACAGCATGCAGGAGAACCCCAAACCACATGGACTGCAATATTTGGCTGCATCTGATGGCCCCATCTACGCAGTCATTATGGTCATTGCCGAGAAACTCCTTTTGTGTTAGGCCTGCTTAGATTCAAATTAGGAAGAACAGAAGTTTTCATGAGGAACTGTTCTTAATTATTCCTGGTGCAGAGATGCTGATGTGCATGTGTGTAGTTAGGCTTCACAGTGATAGTGATCATTTAAATGAAAATGGTTAAGGAGTAAGAGTAAGTGGCTAGGAAGGCATCTGAGGCTTCATGTACCGAACATCCATCATATTGTAGCTGGATGAGCTTTGGAACTGATCAGGAACTCACAATTTTCTCAGCTCACCATGCATAGAAAGCCTTCACTTGGTATTTTAGGAAATATCTCGTGTCTTCCATCTGGAGAATCCCTGGGTAGTTTTAAGTTAAATGGTTGAATTCCCTCAGGGCAAGAAGTAACGATGTTTTCAACTGCTTGATGAGAAAGAAAAGAGTAGAAAGGAGGGAAAAATATCTGGAGAAAAGAAGACACAGCTCAGTGTAGAGTAGTATTTAGAGAAGCAGAAAAGAAGTGTGAGTAACAGAAGTGAAGGAATGATTTATTTATCTTTTATTTTCCAAGTTATATGTCTTTGTGAAGTCTCTGTTCTAAAAGACAAACCTCAAATTTGATTTGCCATTTTTCATTTTGTGAAGGTTCCTACTATTTTTTCAGAAAAAGACAGCAATATTTCTCCTAGCAACTAAAGATTTTTTTTTTTCTCCACAAGTTATAAATGTGAATTAAAAGACAATTGTGAAGTGGTCTGGCTTTGCATTTTGGTGAAAACTCTCATTTTTTGCAGGCAAGCATCTTCTTTTGAGCATTAAAAAGAAAACTTACTTAGAAATATCTTTTTTTTCATTTTTTAGCAGAAAATCTATTTTTTGTTCCCAGCAAAGTTCCAAAATTTCACAGAAGCTTTAATGACTTTTTTTTTTTTTAATGAATCCAAAAGAATATTTTTCACAGTCTTAAATGTGACATGGTGAACAGTTCTCAACTTTTGAAGATGGGTTATCCTCCTGAACTAGGGTCATCCAAGGTCAATGCACTATCCTCAGCAGTGGCAATGTGAAGCTTATGATGAATCATTTCTACACACGGGATAAAGGCATTAGACTGCATTTTTATTCCAGATGCACTCATTAAATTACACAAAAATTAGTAGGGAAAAAATCAGTCTTGAGACACACAGAAAGTCATGGCTGTAATTGAGATGGCTTGCGCTTACTTCCAGATTAAATTTGATATAGTGGTTGTACATTGTTAACTGAGAACTGTTTGGATTCTGTCTGTGTGCTTTCACAGCAGCAACCTTCACTTTAATGTGTACTGGCATCACTGTAATTAAATTAAGTTCCTAAAAGAAAGCTAATTTTTTAAACTTTTAATTTCTTTTTGATTCTATATAAATGCTAACATTGAAAATTTCAAGTGCATAGCTGACACAGCAGGAGGCAGGCAACTAAATATGCACTTCTACCTCCAGACCCTTTAAATTGCCTATTGTTGTGGCACATCGTCTACATCAAAAGGACAGAATTCCGGCAGAGTACATCCTCATTCATTACTGCAGCATGTGAGGAGATGCACGATCAGATTACAATTACACTATGTAAATGCAAAGGATCAGAATAGGACCTCAAAGACATATACTCGGGGCTTCTCAAGTAAAAGAGTTCCTAAATGTTATGCAAAATAATATGTGGCATTTAATCTTCTAAGAGTTGTAAAGAAAATGTCTTCTACTTTATACATTTAAAGGGAAAAATCTTTTGTTCTTCACATTGGACAGAACTTTTATCCTTAAACTGTCAAGATGATAAAGGCATCAGCATATATTTAAATTCCTTACATCGAAAGATGGTAAAAGATGTATGCAAAAGAAAACCAGAGTTCACGAGAAATTTCTTTACACTGGATTTGTTCCATGGAATAAACCTAATATAAAACGTATGTTTTTTTAAGTTGATGCTATTGCATGATGCGGTCAGGTAGAAAGCAAATCCAGACAACTTCAGACTTTTCTATTTTAATAAGAAAAAGGCTTTTTTTTTTTTTTAGATAGAAGGGTTGGGTTTTTCTTTGCTTTCGCTTATATTGATGGACTGTGAAGGTCAAAAAGAGATTGATCTACAGAGGCCAGTAAAAGTTAGAAGTAATTTAATTACAGTTGTCCAAATCTGAAATATCTTCTAATCCGATTATATACTTATTTCTTGAGGGACAGTGTGTGGGTATCTATATTTGCTACAGAAATATACTTTTTTTTTCAAATCTAAAAGGATTCAGTTATCAACTCCTTTTTAAGCAGCAGAATGAGTCAAGAAAAAAAATAATACCCAAGTATTTTTCCATTGTTGAAAAAGAGAATATCTTTATATTAGCTTACATTTCAAACTAATTGTATGTATATGTGTGTGTGTATTTGATTATATCATATCTACATTACATAAAATAGTCTTGTTGAGGCCAAGTGAGCAAAGACAGTATTGGTTAGATGTGTCATGTGAGGATACATTTTAGTGCTGTACTACCTCCCTCATGTAGCTGGTGCAATTCGACATAATGAAGGACATACCTGGGACATTTAAAGAGATGTAATTTTATCTAACTGTCCTAACATGAAATAGACAAAATGTTTTCTGTGAAGAGGAAGACTGTCATCCATCAAAGATTTTGAATCCCTGCTTTGCCGTGGTCATCCTTTTACGGTTTTAAGTGTACAAAATGTACATTACCTGTAAGTACAAAAACCGAGGTGACTCTTAATAACTGTGAAAGCAAATGAGGCATCATGTGAAGGTGAATACGCTGCAAACGAGAGCAAAGAGGCTGGGAAGCAAATTGTAGTATCCACTGAAGGGCAGCACCGTCTGCCTCACAGAGTCCTGAGATGCAGAGAAAGGTTGGTCTTCCCCCCCCCCCCCAAAACAGTAATGCTACAGAGAGGTCTCTAAGGATGCATCTCATCCTCAGATAAACAGGTATTACAGACCTTCCTAGCATAATAGAACAGGATTTGCCTGAAAAGTGTTCAGTAGAAATCATGAGTAGTAGGTGTAGTAGATTTGGGTGTATAGAAAGCACAGAAGTGTAGCTGAATCCCTTCATTTCCCTGTGTCTATTTGTAGCACCAAAACAAACAAACAAAAAAGATGGGGATTTTTTTAAGACATTGAGTTATATTTTTTAAAATCTCCCTCTGTTTCATTTCTTGAATCAAGAGTCAGAAATAGCAGAGTTGAAATTCTGTGAGAAAAGACCATTCTTGCACTTCTGGAAAATACCATCGTTATCTCTATAAAGTCTGTTGCTGTGAGATTTGGAGATGTTTTGCTGACTGTGGAGCTATGGATGTTCTTCAGATAAGGAACTGAAACTCTGTCTCATTACCAGATGCAGATCTTCACTCTAAGGTCCACCCATTAACAGGTTGGACTGTTAAAGTATGTTAAAGTATAACTATCCTACAACTCTGGTAGCATCTCCTTGACGTGAATGTTTGCAACACTGCTTTCAAAATATAAATATAGAATCACAGAATCATTTCAGCTGTAAGAGACCTTCAAGATCATCAAGTCTTATTCCTAGCCCTATCAAAAACTGCTAAACCATGTCCCTGAGCACAACATCTACCCAATGAATGGACAGATGACGTTAGCCAACGTGATTAAGATGCTCCCTGAATCGACACTACCACTGAGATGCCCACATAAGGCACAGAAATTATTTTATTTTTATAAATATTATTTATTTTTATAAATATCAGAGATAAAAAGCCCTGAACACTGAGTGCTGTGCCTCCTGAGCTTTTACATTTTACCTTAGGTGAGCAACTGACCCAAACAGAAATTAAGGTCTTACTTTAAGCAAGAACTTAAGTTCCATGCGCTCAAGCACTTTGCCAAGCAGGAATGAGGTTACCATATGCTTAAAGATTTGTCTTGCTATTAGACAAAGAATCAAAATCTGAAATTTATATCCATTCAAATCCCATCTGCATATAACAGTTTTGCAAATCAAGAGATGTGCTGTGCTTTTTGGAGCTTGCTGCATCCTGGGAAACAGATAATATATTCTTCTGTCTCACAGGTTATTTCACTGGGCAACTGAATTTCTTGAAGAGTATTGGGCAGACCATGCATTTCTAATGATAAATATGCCCATGTGATGACAACTGGTTTTACTTTGAAAGTTTCCCTGGATAGTGATTTTTTTCTGAGCTGCTAATAATACAGTTCAATCTCCCAGAGGTGGAAAAAAATACTTTCCTAGGAGTTGTGTTAGTCCATGCTGAATGAGGGCTCTAAGAACAACCCCGGTGAGAAGTCACACGAAAGCTTTTTTAGTAAAAAAATAAAATAAAATAAAAGGCCAGCCTAAAAGAGTTTACACAGCTGCGAGTGATAAAATATAGCAGCCATGGCAACCCAGTCTCCACTATTCTGATAATGCATCAGAAATTAGGCTATTAGAATTATTAATTCACATTAGTGGCTATTAAAATTACTACCTGCAGGTTCACAGCCTGAAAATCCTTTTCTATTTCTAAGAGAAGGTTCAATAGCAGAAGGAACCTTTTTGCTAAATAGGTGCACTGTATTGTGTGCTAGACATTATGGGAAGTCCAACAGATAATAAAGCTCACATTGAGCTTTATGTAGCTGCTTTGTAATGCAAGGGTAGCAGATGTAATACTTTATTCTTTTAATGATGGCAAAGAACCAATACAGCCCCAATAGCAGTAAAAATAACTGGACTCTTACTGGTTCCCTGGAAATCCAACTAGAAATCCAACGTACTATAGGGTATTTCATTAAATAGCAAGTGGCATACAAAATATTCTACTTTGGTAGGTAATAAACAAAGCTGACAGAAAACAGCAGAAAAACTGAGCCAGGCCTATAGAAAGGTTTGTAGAGATGCTGTGGTGAGACTCGGGGAGTCCTGCAGAGATTTGGCTACATCCTTTCCATCCCCCATTAACTTAACACAAAATGCAATTGCATGCTGTTTTAAGTAAAAGAAGAAACACTATTACACCAAGGCCACAGCAGGAAATAATCAGGGGGAACAGCAACATGGCAGAGAAAGAACATTTTATTTATGGAAATGAGCAGAAAAAGTAACACACAAGCTAGAGGCAGCCAAATAGGTACCAGTAAAAATAACAAACAAGCAAAGAACATGAGCTTGGATCACAACCAGTATTTAGGAATTCACATCGCAGTCTATCTCTTTTAAGATCCCAAGTACCAAAAATGGGTATGACATCCAGTGTTCTTTCTAAAAATTGTCGTTCTCAGAAAGAGAAGAGGAAAACAAGGGTGACTGCAAAATGAAGTTTAGCATGTCCCCACAGGCTAGACAAGCATATGATGGAGGCATATGCAATGGGGCTTGAGTAGCCTTTAGACTAAATGCTATTCTGCACTCTTTCCCCCTGGTTGCCACTTAATTCAAGCCTGAATTCCTTAGGGACTTTATTTTTTCAACAAAGTTCCACCTGTGCCTACAGACATTTCTTTCTATGTATCCATTGCTTATTTCTTGCAAAACTCTATCAGTAATGCCAGCAGGCATCTGGAAGTAGAGCTTTATCCACCTAAGCTTCCTTCTGAGCATGGAAGAAGGCTTTCAACAAATACAGACACTCTTCTTTTCAGACATGGTGTCAATTTCTTTCCTAACAAATAAAAACGTGGTAATACTTAAGGCAATTAATTAAACGACCTGGGTTTGATTTCTTCCTGGCGATGCCCAGACTGACAAATGCTGGATGTCCAGGTGGCAGTGCCTAGAGAAAGCTTGGTTTAGTTTAGCTGGGCCACCAAAAAAAGACCAAAGAATCATAAAATGGTAGGAGTTGTAAGGGACCTCTGGAGATCGAGTCCACCCATCAGTTGTGGGTGTACTCACAACATTGAGAAGACAAACGTGGAGATTTGGTTTAGTCCCGTTTGGCCACCAAAATTAAAGAAATATTAGCCCTTTGGGAATGCCAGAAAATGTTATCGGTGGTCCTCACAAGAGATGACCAAGTAATAAAAATATTTGTTGGTGATCTTATTTGTAAAATTTCCAGGGACTACGATTCTGTGGTATCAGTACCCTGCCCTTTCCCCATTTCTCCTCAGGCATTCAGCTGAACTTTGGTAGATATGGTATTATTCATACTGATAACAGTATCCCCGCTCAACTTCAGGCATGAACAAAGGTATTGGTTGTTTCTTTTTCACTACTTGCTGTTCATCAGCTCGAGTTCACGTCAGCAGGATGACTCATGTGCTTCTGTTTAGTACATGCTTAATGCTCAGTTGAGTGAAGCGGAGCCTGCTGTGGCCTGCAGAGTCCAGCTTGCCAACAGGGAGGGGAGAGAGAACAGCTCATGACCCATGGAGAGATGCTATGTGAGCAACTGGCTGAGCTGCCACAGAGGAAGTCCAACAACTGGAGAGTGCTTTCCCAAGTACTGTCAGATACAGCCACATTTTCCTAGGTCACAAAAATGTCAGGGAAATATTTTTGCCTAAGAACTTGCTATCTCATAAAAAATGAAAGGTCTGGCAAAAGTTGTTTGGTTTCAACAAAGTTGTGACAGAGCCCTGACCATGTCTCATAGACTTGCCTGCCCATCAAGTCTCTGTTGGCAGTCTCCTTGGTTTCCTACCACTGCAGCTATACAGATTCTCCATAGCTACTGGGGAGTATAGGGAGCCCCAGCATGATCCCACAGGAGCAGGGCCCGTCACCAAATAGTTTTTCTTCCCCCTTTCAAAACCTTTAATTATTTTATTTTTCTAAATTACATCTGGGAAAAAAAAATACTCAAATCTTCTACAAGGCAGAATCACATTTCTCTGTACAGTTTGTGTATAACAGACTAATGAACAGTTATTTTTCCCTGCATTAGAAAGGAGAGTTTTAGGAAACACCTGAAAGCAAGAAACAAAATAAACTTTTCAGAGACTGGCTGTGGAGATCTTGTGAATCAGAATGGGCAGAAGAAAATTGTACAAAGTCAAGAGTAGGCAAAAAACACAGATGGAGACCCCAAAAAGCAGAAAATCGTGGAGGTGATAAAGTACTCCCCTTTTTCTTCTCACACTATGAGTGCATTTGCAGAGACATCAGTGTAACAGGACCAGCCCCCTAAAAATGCACCAAAGTACATATCTTAGAAAGCAGCCCTGTACTGGAAAAAGAGAAACAGTCAGAGTACCCTAATACATTATTATTTCTTACAAAAGTGTCCATAGTTCGAAGAAAAAGTCCAGCTTTATAGTAAAATTCAGGTGGACAACTGTTGAAGGATACATGACAAAATTCTTCAGTGGATCAAGGGAGACCAGCTCAACAACTGCACGGGTTGTTCCAGACATGACCCCTGGGAGATGCTCCCCATGCCCCGCACGTTGCTGCTCCAGAGTGACTCTGTGGTGGGAGCAGAGGCTTCCACAGCAAGACAAACTTTCCCCAGGAAACTATTTATACTAACTGTGTCATCTGACAACACAGTTTAAAATTATTTGCTTCTCTCTATTTCAACATTTTCTGTATGTTTTCCTCTTTTAAGTCACTGAAAAGGCACAGCTTCCATACATTGCCTATTGACTAAATGACTGCTGCTACTTTTAGCCATTTTGATTTTAACTTAATCTCATATTAAAATCTAAATGAGGGATGATTTCAATTTCTTCTTGGAGACTGGGAGCAACAGCAATGTGGGACTGTACCAGCTGCAGCTTTAGAGCTTTATTTGGAAGGCTACAAGGACACACTTTATTTCCTTATGGATCTCAAAGGCCTGGACTAATTAGTACTTATTAGAAAACAAATTAGAAATGCATTTTATTTCTCCATATGGTGAAAGCAGGATCTACAGTAAAAGGATAGGATATCAGAAGAACAGAGACAGTGATTTGCAATGCAGAGTTTACTTGACTAATTTTGCTTTTTCTTTATGCCTATGCATTGTCTATGAACAGGTAACAACAGTTATGGAATGTATCCATTGTTCAAAGCAATTTGTCAAATAATTTTTGCCATGTAGCTCATCTGTGAATAATTCATCGCATGTATTTGATCACTAAAATTCAAATTTTAGTGACAAAATATAACAGATATGCAGGTGACCTTAGCTTTTTATTATTATTATTTGATAATGTGTATCCCACTATGTGCTTGATTTGATTTTTTCATTTTCCATCAGCATAAATTCTTCAAAAGTACCTAAAAACTGCTTGATTTCCAGTAGAATTGGTATGGAAGAGAAAACAGGCACTACCAGGATTAGTCAAATTCATGGGAGCTTAGATCTTATCCTCAGTGTTTTGTGAATGTTTCTCCCATGATGTACTTTGTGTATGTAGAAGGTGATCCTGGCAGGTGAGTAAATGCAGCTAAAGCAATTTGATATTTAAAAGTTCATGAATATCCAGAAAAAAAAAGTTATCCCAGTAGCTACTGACAGAGACACCTTATGGCAATTCTGTCATAACAGATACACTAGTTCTCTGTAAAAGATGGGAGCTTTAACTAATTTGAGGCTGGAATAAAGAACTAAGTGTTCATTATGCCTTGAGAACGTTAGAAATGGGAACACTGACCACTTTGGTAACCTCCTGGTACTGTTCAGCAACAGAGTGACTCCAGCACTAACACCTGCAGAACACCACCACATAGACAGCTACATCCTGGTGATGATGGAGGTCAGAGCATCTCAAATTCACAGCCCTTATCAATCTTTCCCTAGTAGGACATAGTGGCCACCAAGCTAAAGCCGTGCTTCTCAGCCCAAATCTAACCTTGGGAATACTTCGGGTGTAGAAAGATGCTCCTTGCCACAAGCCAAAAGTTCAGGTCTTTCATTTCTAACTAGACTGCTATTTAACAGGCTTTTATATGAACTGTTTCTAGTAGCCTCCCAACCACATTTGTTGTGAAAGTCATGTCGTGTGGAAGCCACTACTGACAATGTTCTAGGAGTATTTTCAGCATGCCCACCTACAAAAGAGGGTGACTTAGGGGCAAAATGCCACATTTGTTCATCCCATACAATTTCTCCCATTTATCTGCTCTGGGAAATTTAAAACAGAGAAAATTATGCACAGATAGCAGTGAATAGAAGTAATTACATCTAGACTCATGCTGATCATGCAATTGCATGAACAACTGATTCCAGATATTCCTCTTATAGCCCCTACACCTCGTTGGCTCTAAAGTGTCATCTTTAGACCCCAGCACACGGAAGGCAAATGCAGCCTGTCCCATTAGTAAGATTTTTAAATCCTTTGGAAATAACTGCGTACCATTCACACTACTAAATGCTCCAAGAAAAGGCATTCTATACATCTGGTGGTAGAAAGAAATGTAAAAAGAGTCTATGTATGCATGACAATTTGAGGGAATTGATTTTATCCCTGGATTAAATGTTTTTGTTCACTATTTGTAGATTCCAGTCAGCCATAATCTGTTTTATAACACTGATAAGAAAAGGATAGGAGACCTGTTATCTTTCTTAAAATGTTTTTTGGCTAGAAAATGCATCCAATTTGTGGGATGTATTACTCCATTGATTTTATAGAACTACGTGCTTAATTTATACAAACCAAGTATGCATGGATCATAAGTAGCTTTTCAAATTATGAAACAATTTTTGACTTCTTGTTTTTCTCTGTTGATGAACTTTACTGACAGGACAGAGTTCACATTTCAACCACCTCTTTTAACAGCACTTTGCTAATCTACAGGTAGTTTATAAACTCTTTTCTCTCTTTGAAAATGTCTTCTCCAATATGTTCCACATTCAAAGCTGTATTTCAAAGTGCCACTTTAATCCTTTTTATCTTTCTGATAACTTAGAGTATTGGTCATTACTTGATTATTCTGGTCACATTTCACCGTTCTTCACTGAAATCTCAATAGAGAAGGAATGCTTTAGGCAAAATAAACTCTGAACTTTTGTGTCATCAAAACCTTAATGTAAGTATATTGAATACAGCCTGCACAGCTTAACCTAAAATCATAAGAAATACATTCACTCTTATTTGCACCAGCACAGAAATGGAAGCTTTTGTGAAAAAGAAATTTCATTTCTCAGTGTTATTTCTTATGACCCCCTTACTA
>JANIJG010021605.1:63954-81987 GCA_024611175.1 Megaceryle torquata
AATGTAAAAAAAAAAAAAAAAGTAAAATATTTATATAAAATCCAAGAATGGCATTTTAGAGAAGATAACAATAAGAACTTCCTCATCCCTCCTATACAACCCATAATGTTTTTTACCATCCATAAAATAGTAAATGATTTGGCTTCCAACAATTACAAAGCTAGGACATTGTATTCATGTGCCACATTTGAATACTTACAGGCCATGATGACACCATAAAACTTAATGTGCGTACTCTTTTTTAAATACCATTACTACTCCAATGAAGTAGTGCTTATCATAAAATTATGTTTAAATTAAGAGGAGATATTATCATGACTTAGTGTCCTTTTCTCTTTCATTTTTTTGATGCTTTATCTCTCAAGGATCATCAGAAAACTACCTGTTTTCTAAAACAGACATTTCTGACATAGATACTTTGTCTCACACTTTTCACATCTATCCCCCCATCATTATAACATTAAATCCTCTGCATTCTTGTAGAGGATTTTGTCTCATTTGCTTCACCTTCTGCATTAGCTATCAAACCTGCTGCTCCCTATCAAACCTGCTGCTCCCTTCTGGTATGGATCAATTTCTCACAGCTTAATACTCAAATTATTATCTTAAAATTCCTAAAATGCAGTTCCACCACGGCTTAACCACTTCTGCTGCTTTTAAAATCACTACTTATTAATGTTAATCATGTTAGAATGCTGGGTTTTCTTAACTTGTATAAGAGATTAAGTTTTTAATCTGAGTCTTTTTTTTTTTTTTTTCCTTCTCACAAATTTCCAGAAAATTGCTAGGATTAAAATACCATAAAGATTTTCTTTCAACCCATGTGAGCCTGTAACCCAGATTGCTTAGAAGAGAGTCTTTTATCCCATTCAAACGACATATGTGCAGCCTAATGTAAAGTATGTCCATTCCATCAGGACACTTGCACATCTTGCATGTTGCAGTTAATAAAAAAAGTAAGAATTGAGGGAATTTTGTTACAAGCAGCTATTTCTTTCCTTCACCTTCATCCTGTATCTATGTTGTCAACCACCTTTTATACACCTTTTGAGTGCCACCTTAGGTGAAATATATATGGCTTTTAAGCTGTGCAGACCCCAAAGGGTAGTGAAAGCTGAGTTTCCATTCAGGAGAATTAAAGGTGACCCTACGGGGGAAGCCAAGCCAACCTACTTCATTGCAATTAATTTCTTAGGGGAAAGGAGTTGGACAAATGAACTCTTCGCCCTCAGTACTCTCCAAGACAAGCAGTGGCTCCATCTGTGGTCACACAGGTGGGACTGGAAGAGATGAATGTAACCTCTTCCCTGGTAATATGTCAGCCAGTTTAAGACGCAGTAGTTTTGAAGTTTGAGGGAGGACTTTATTTTACAACCTGGATTTTTGAACCAAGTTGAGCACAAAAGCATTAGATTAGATATTTCTGATTCCTTATAAGAGCTAAAGGTAACATCTTTGCAAAACTATATAGCCATTGGTCTTCTTACAAAATGCCTCTCTCACTACTTGCAATTCTGTTGCTATCACATTGCTCTACAATTTCCTTTCTAAGGGTCTTCAAGAAGGAAGATGAGTAAATACAAACCAGTCTGGAACCTTAATCTGTCCTTCAAACTTTTTTTTTTTTTTCCCCCAGGTTAATTTGAGTTAGGAGAATAGCACAGAAACTGTTCTAGTTTCACTGATTCTTGGTTTCTCCTTAGCAATGGGCAAAATCTCAGATGTCTGTTTTAATTTTTTAGATCAGTCAGCAGGCTTTGATACCTGTGGTCCTTAGGTGTGATAAACTGCATAGCTTTTATGTTATCACTCACTTGAGTGATTTTGTTCTTTCCTCTCCAAATGTCAACTCCAGTTCCTACTGAACTCGACTGCAAAACTGCTTTAGGCTTCAACTAAAACAGGTTTGGGCCCCAGGAGATGAAAGAAGGTGATTTTGATCAATTGCTCATCTGCCCAAAGCACACTTTCACACAGGTTCTGCCAGGCTATATTTTAGTGCCCCTCCTCTATGTGATTCTGAGAGAGATAATAACACAATTTGGGCTGTTGTGCTATCAAGATGCAGATGACACGCAGCTCTATGCCTCATTTTCATCAAACCCAGATGGTGCGGCATCTTTGCTTTGCCTGTGCCTGGCAGAGATTAATACTTAGATAAGGGCAAGCCGACAGAAGCTTAATTCGGACAAGATGGAGGAGGTGCTATTGTGTAAGGGAAAATAGGTGAGATCTTGCTTCTTTTCCACTTCCCATTTGAGAAGGTTTTGACCTGGAGCGTGTTTGGATTCCTATTGCTATTTGAAATCGCAGGTGGCTTTGAGGGTCCAAGATAGCATTTCATATCTGCTTCAGTTAGACATCTATCACATTTCTTCTTCTTGGCTTTGGACAGTGCCACCTCCAATCCATGCTTTTGTAAATTCTAGACTTAATTATTGTGATGTGCTCTGTATGGGGCTACAGATGAGGACCAACTGGAAACAATAGTGCGTGTTGAAACCAGCTGCTTGCCTGGCTGGTAATGGGAGCCACTGAGCACATACTAGATAGCTTCTCTGGCAAAATTTCTGTCTCCCTCCCCACCAAAGAGATGATTCCCTACCTATTGAACCTGGCTCCTACGCTGAATTAGTGTTAAATGACCTGGGTCCTATCTTCTTGAGAAACATCTCCTGCCAAGTGAAGCCTCAAAGCCATTTCTGACAGTATAATAATGTTAGAGCTCTAGAATTAAACAAATAGGAGGCAGTAGCAATGCTTTTAAAACAAACAGCTCTCAGCTTCAGAACTGGCTTCCCCAGCTACTCCAGCAGAGCCCAAATGTGTTAAGTTTGGCACAGAAAATGACCCTTTGCTTTTCCCTAGCTTTGAATTACCACCATGCTTACCATAAAGGGCTGATTTTGGAATCTCATAGCAATTGCATCTCCATTCACGAGCTTTGTAACAACATTATTAATATTGCACTAGAGTTACGGGCTCCCCATGAAATCACACCAAACTGACACCAGGAACTCGATCTAAATAGCCTTGAACTTTTATTTCTTACATTAAAGCTTCCATCCATGACACGCTGATGCTCAAAATATGTGATTCAGATAAGCACTCCCAGGATTAAGTATTTTTCTGACCTGTCTCTTGGGTCAGCAGAAGTGATTTGGAAAGCTCAAGAGAGTAGCTTGATTTATTACATTTTAGCACTTCTTTTTCTAGTTCTACCAGGACCTACAGAGAGGAATTCTTAGGACATTAAATGTTCCTTTCAAACTCCAGAAGGACTTTATATTTAGTCCTGAGATGGGAAAAGCCTGTCAGTTCTTATTGCAGCTAAATCACCCATTACAGGGGACAGCTTAAGTAGAATACCACAGTCAGAAGTTATAGTACCATGTATTTAAGGCAGAAGGCTGAAAAATCTTTTCTTTTAGACAATTTTTGTTTTCTGTATCCATGTCAGATAACACTATTCTCCATCAGTAGTGAAGCTGACAAAGCAGTGTAAGATACTGAGGACCAAGCTACAACTTTAAGAGAGTAACAGTGTCAGAATCTGGTTTTTTATGATAATAAAACAAGAATCTAATTCCTTCCTCCGTTGCTCCAGCTGACCAGTTCAGACCTTGTTATGTGAATACAATATCTCTGTCTCAAATATTCTGAGTAAATGGAATTTAGATGTAATTTGTAATTCTTAGAAGGGAAAACATTTCATTATTTCCTATATAAACTACCTATACCAATAGTAATTTAAATTCCTGGAGATATGCAGGTGCTTGGATGGAAAAAAAAAAAAAAAAGAGACATTTTAAGTCCTTGGTCTTGACTTTGCTTAATTGGATTTTACTGAGCATTTTAAATCAGCTGAGACTTTTGATCAACTGTATATCCACCATTGCTTCCAAGAACTTTCACAACACTACAGACCTGAATATCTATCTGACAGACATATTTTTGAATCTACTAACAGTTCCTTACTAAGATATTTTCATCAAAAATGCAAAACCTTATAAAAAATTCAAATGTTTTGGTTGAGTTGAGGCCCTCAGCTAGAATAATGTCATCTCATGTCTGTACAGCATGGTGGTGGTTTTATTTGGGGGCTTTTAATGCTACAGTGATAATGATTTCAAAGGTTCTAGCTCCGTTTTAAGAGATAGCTGCCCTATTCTTGATTTTGATCTGTCACCACCTTGCCACAGTATGATATTCCAGGTTTCTTGTTTTGAGTGGTTTTTTTCTTTTTTTATCATTGCAGCTTGATAAAACAGAAGCCCATTTTGAACAATAAAGCATAAGTAATGTATTTCTATTTTTATATGTTTTCTTGGATGTGATTGCAATTTATGAGAAAAACCACTATAATTATGAATGCAAATGATTTCACAGTTACTGCAACAGATTTTGTTTATATATGTTAAACTATGCTGAGAAAGAGCCGGCTTTGATCTGGGAAACTCATTAATGTCTTTGCAAAACAGCAATCAGAACACGGTGTACAGCAGCGATAGTGACCATGGCTCACCGGGATGTGACTCAAACCACTCCAGCTTTGGAATTCAGACACCTTTTTTTGTCAGCACACAGAGTTGGATCATAGGGAAGCTAGTGAGGCTTTTTTTTAATTAACCAGATTAAAAATTGTGTTTCTAGCCTGATACTGATAACACTGTAACTTTTTGAAGTGATAGAAACTTGGTTTCTACCAAGCAAAGGCAGAAGTTCCAGTGAAGATTGATGGTGCATACCCATACCCTGTGAAATTGAAAAGGGTGAGTGCACAAGCTTGGGCATTTGGCTCTTGACATCTCCTCTGCATTCTCCTTTGTAGTAGTTTGGACTATTCCCCTTACATCTCTTCTAGATGAAGCTTGGGTTCATCCTGGGGTTAGCTTCCACCAAGAAGCAGTATGAGGAATACCATGTTTAGCTATCTCCATCTGTCACCATCCTCCAACGTTAACCCAGAAGACCTTGTACTCTCACACGCAACCCAAAATATTCACACAACACTCCAGGGCATGTGTATACTCTCCACATCACACTTATTAAAATCCTACTCTAGAGGCTGTAAGGCATTTTCCTCATTAGCAGCCTGACCTATAGACCCAGTCCTGATGACAAGTGTTGTTAACACCATGTCAACAAATGTCTGAGGAGCAATGTGGAGCCAGCCTGGGCCTCCCAAAGAAAGCAACTCTCCTTTCAACATGCAAAAAGAAAGTCCGGGAAGGGACAGTCAGCCAGATGCCCCAAAAGAAACATCAGGATATTGCACCATCCAGCTTAGAAGGACTGAGCTGTGCTTTACACAAGACATACAGAATAGCATATAGGGGTATGGTGGGCACCTCACTGACAGGTTCAAGATCTGGAAGAGGAAGGGAGGAGACATGGCGTGAGAAGGGTCATCTGCCACTGCTTTCATTGTTTTCCCAGAACTCACCATCACATAGATGTTCATACATTCATTGTGTGGTGGTAACATAGTCATGCCCCTCTTAGAGAAAATGTGAGATCCAATCCTGGAAGCGGTGGGGGAGCAGACTGGCACAGCAATGTGGAGTTGTTCCCCCTCAAAGGAACCCTTCTCCATGCAGCAGGGCACCTGAAACCGTACCAGACACTGGATCCACTCCCTGTTGCCAAAGAGCAGCTCAATGAATGCTGAAACATTTCCTAGACCTTCTGCTAGCCACAGCAGTTGAAAGCCCTGTGCACCCTGGTCTGGGAATGCAGAGTAATATGGGCTATCACTTGTTAGCTAAATAATAATAGGAATTTGGATGGGAGAGGGATGATGAATCCTTTGCATGGTCTCATACTCAAGACCCTCACAGAAACCCTGACTGCATTTGTATTGGCACAGGGACTGCTCTCCACACCGGGGAGCTGAGCAACAGGTTGTAGTACATAGGGTCACCCTTCGCTTTCATTGCTTCCTCTCCACACCAAAAACACATTCCCCCCAAAAGGCAGCCCTTTATTTTGGTTAACTCTTACTTTTGTAGTTTTATATTGGCTGGACTGCACCAGTTTTTGTAAAGATGTAGTAATTGTCTGTGCAGCTACTAAGAGTAAGTCTATACCAGTTAATGAAACAGGTCAGGGACTGTTCTCTGGCCCGATGGCAATTAACACAGTCTCATTCACTCAGGACAGCTTTGTCCAGACTTCCTATGGAGAACAGTCCTTGGCCCACGCTAACTGTCAAACCTCACCCAGGCATTGCCTGCAAACACTAGCTCACATTGACCAAAAACACACTGAAATCATGCTGGCAATTATCATTAGTGTTCGGGTCCACACTGCACCCTAATTAGCTCACTGGTCCAACTATCGCCTGTTTAATTCACTAAAATATGAAGTCATTTCAAGTTGATTTAAGTAGGTTTTGAAATGACTGTAAGTTACAGAGCAACTTGTTCATTCCTTCAGAAAAAAAACCCTTTTCTTTGGACTCAAAACCAGATTGACAACTGAATGAATTTATCCTAATTTGTTTTAATATATATTAAGTTAAATTTCCTGAAGACAAAACTTTCTATAGAACATAGGCAAGCAGCAGCATATTCCAGAAAAAAACCTGACTTACTTCAATGAGTATTTCTCAGGTAAATCGTCTGATTAGCTGCCAAGGAATTGTTTCTTTTCTACATTTATACTACCTTACTGTTCAAAGAGAGCTGATTATGGCTGGCAGCATCCTCATTCTGGGGCAGTGGGTCAATAGGTTAATATCTTGGCTAAAGGACCTGAGCGTGCTTCACTTGGCAACGCCTCAGCGTGCTGCCAGAATGCAGCAGCAGATGATAATAGTGAGCTCAACTTCCCCAGTAACACTTCTCTTTGCCAAGGGAGGCATTAGACAGGACTATCCCCAGCCTCCTTGAAATACCTCCTACTGTCCTGCTGGGTTTTAGTGTCTGCATTCAGTCTTGCCACTACATCTAGAGATACTAAACTTTTAAGCTATATTTTTATTTTGGAAAGAGGTCAGTGTACAAAATAGTCACGTTTCATCTTTGGATGTGCACCAGATCATCTCTGGTCTTCTTTAGCCATAAAAAAAAAAAAAGGATAACATTTAAAAGTAAAATTTGTTTCAACACTGTCTCTTCACAAACTTCTATATTTTTTTTTTCCTCCAAGTGCCACATTTACATAATTAAGAACCATTCATACACTTTGATTTTAAATTTTAATTTACCTTAAAATCTCAAAAATAGTATGTCTATGCTTGAGTGGAGACTTGGAGAGATTCTGAATATACTGATGGATACAAAACATTTACACTGATCACACCAGAATCACATATGTACATCACACCAAGGCAGTAAATATAAAAGAGGCATTTTCAGTAAATCCAGTAAATTCCCATCTTTCTCAAAAATGATATTGTAGTTATACTTAGGGAGTGATACTGCACATGTCAAAAAATCGGTTTCATTAATTTTCTAAAATTTCATCCATTTACTGTATCACAAAGGTCTAGCAGCTCTTTTCTAATTATGGGTAATTGGGTGAAAGAACATTTGAATTTATATTAACATGTGAACTTTCTGCAAGAAGGGTACAGAGCTTTCCAGCAGGATGCTCACTGTTTTACTAAGGAGCTGAAAAACCATCAGCTCCTATTCCGTGTTGTATGGCAGTTGAGGTTACTCGGTCTTTTATAAGATCAGGCAGTATCTTGCAGGATTAATTTGGAGTGGGGTTCTTGGCCACTGGTCACAACATGGTATTTTCTGCCTAGTTGAAATCATCCTCATTCCAGTCAATAAAAAAACAAGCACCTTTTGGATTCACAACCTGCAGTCGCCGAGCTCTTAAAGTGGGCTTTGACCTTTTTCCAGTCTATGTGTGATACCTGGTTTTTGTCTGTTTATTACTCATTAAGATATTCGTGATGGAAGAATTTGCCCCAAAGGACAAGAAAATAATTGAAGATTTTATGATATGCTATGGCTTGATGAACAAGCCATGAAGGAAATCTCAAAAACAACATAACATATAAATGTCAGGGTGTTTCCATTCAAACACAAATCTCACCAGAATAAATCAACGACTGTTACTGATCAGAGATAATCTTGAAGAACAAAGATTGCATGTAAGATTAAAACTACAGGTATGAAAAAGAAGCCAATATCATGTTTATAAATTCTGCAGTGGTGACAAAGAAGCTTCAACATGGTAAAGCCAACAGAGCAGTTGAGAACAAAAAAACAGTGTCTCCAGATAGATTTAGAAAAACATTGAATTTATTTTTTTTTTTTCACAGCAAACAAGATGTTCTCTGGCAAATGATATGAATCCTTTGTCAAGGCTGTCCAGATGGCCTTTGTGAATAAAATACTGCACACAGCAGTGACATACTTGTTGGACAGATAACTTACAGATTTGGAAACAGCCTGTTGGAGAGCTTCTTCATTAAACTAATAATGTTTCTGGTTATTTGGTTACAAGAAGCCAAGGGCCTGGTGACAATTGCACAAAAAGGAGAGTTTTAGCTGCTATGACAACCTGGACAACTGTGTTTCTCCTCATGACAACCTGTCTGAATCATATAAAATCATGAACCCACGAGGAAAACTAGATTCCATAAAGGTCTCTAAGAAATGTAAAACCATGCCTGGGACATGACAAGAAATCTAACACAATGATTCTGTTACCCTTTTCATTAAATAAGATTGAGAAGATTGTGAGATGTGTTGAAAACTACTTTGGTTATTGCTTAGAAGTTTCTTTACAAAACATTTTTTTTTCCCCACAAAGCAGCTAAAAATTACTGTCAACTTTCCTCATAACAGGAGTTCTTCAGTTGACTTTATTGGCAACTAAATGGTCCAAATATGAGAAAAAATGCAGTAGAAAAGACAGGAGAGAGGCAAAAAGACAAACACATCAGATTTCCAAGAAAGGTGAGGTCTTTTAAATAGAATTTCCTATTCAGTCAGCCCTTGCTCACGCTCTCTTTTACTTTCTTTCTTTTTCTAGTCATACACCAGGGAGTCTGCCAATCCAATTTTCTATCACCCCCATTGGGTTTCTCTGACATCCATCTACTGCACCCTACAAATTCTTTTTTTTTTTTTTTTATTGCCCAACCATATTGCATAGCCAAAATGTATTCTCTTTTAACTGCACCTTCACGATAAAGTAACAAAACAAAGCATTAGTCTGCAGGTTGTTGGGTTTTTGGGTTTTTTTTTTTCAAAGCAATTTTATAAGACAAAACATTTCAGAGCAATTTTTCTACAGACATAGCAATAAGGAGAAAATACTGAAAGAAACTAACATTCTGAAAATGAGCCCATTAGATCAGACCAGTTATATTTCTTGCTTTCCACTTTCAAGCCCCAGTACAAAAGAAAATTTACCCATGTGGAGCCTACAATCTCCTTCCAGATCTCAGTCCGTATTCTTAAGGTGCAAGATCAACAACAGCAGACATATAAACTAATTATATTTAATTTATTTGAGTAATATTCCTACCATTATATGTAATCACCTGAATAAAGATCTGCATGTTAGGGGTTGCTTCCATCTCCTTCAATGAAGCTAACCGACTGGAGGTAATCCATTGCCTAGGAGTTAATCCCTTTGAATATGATTCCCCGAATTTCAAGTTAATCCACTATAGTCTACAAATGGGTTCTTCATTTCATGTATAACATCAAAGTATGCCAATGTAAATGTTCTCTCGTTAGTAAATAACCCAAACAAGCATTCAGCTGAAAAACCATTTAACATCAGCTCTAATAAGCAACAAAGAAAATTATGAGACAGAACATCTCTTGAAGAAGATGAGAGACGACTGAGGAAGGGAATCTGATCTGTAATGAATGCAGTACAACTGCTTGTTTACAGGGATTGCTGCATGGTGGCTAAAGGGGGTGCATGACAACCATGCAGTCTCGCTGTGACAGCTTCCATTTCCTAATAACATCGCGCACTTCCTAGTATTATTTTATCAGATGTAACAGGTACAAAGTAGTGCATATAATTTTCAGTAATATGATATAATCATATGGGCCTTTACAGATGAATAGATTACATGAGCAGGCAGGACACTAATTTTCCAGCCAAAAATAAATCAGGACAAGAACTACAAAGATGCATCTAACATTATTTTCACCTACTACTTAATGATTACAGACCTTCAGTCTGGCCAAGCCTTACTTTGAAAGGAACTGCTATTTGGCTTTCTGTGGCAGTTATCTTAGTGTAAACACAGACATTGATATACCCATTGTGTAACCACATGGAAACAACTGAAGTTGACAAAAACAAGTTTATAATCTAAGGGTCCATTATCATCATACAGGGCCTGCTTTTCTGCTTTGAAGTTGTTGGGATTTTGTCATTGTCTTCAATGGAAATATAATCAGATTCTTACTCCATATGGATGGATTTGCTATGTATTATTTCCTACATCACAGAAACAGCTACTTCAGAACCCCTTGAGTTGATCAGGCATTATTATTAAGGACACTACCATAAATCATATGCTGTATGGTCTCCCACTTCCTATTTCAGATAAAAAGCAGATTATACTGTGAATATACCAGTATTCCTGAAGAAAAGGAGTGGGGCAATCTGAAAGAACACAGTGACCATGCTTAGATTTTGGCAGCTGTAGCAAGGCAAACAGAAGAGGAATTAGGCCTAAGAGAGACTTGACGAGCTTGTTGTCAAATTGGAAATGGGAGTAGAATGATATGTGTGATGATTTGCCTTTGACACAGATGAAAACATTTGACTTTTGATAATCAGATAATCAGCTAATAAAGCCTTGGGCTGTGCTAATTTGTTGGAGTGGAATGTGTTTAGACAGGATGATGAACATGTTTTGATAAGGCATTTGTTGAGATGGCACAGTTGTAATTCCAAGGAGTCTGGTAAGATATTTGGAAAGTCAGTCTAACCCTAACAATGTAGTCAATGTGGAGATGACGTAAATGCAAATGAAACTGATCTCTACCAATGGAATATAGGATCTGAGCATATTTTGCAACACACGGCCATATGTAAATTTAAATAATGTAAAAATCAGATGGCATGGTTTACAAAAATACACGTATTTGCAGCGGTTCGTTGGAGACGGGCAAGATGTGCAGGGAAAGAAGAAGGATCATTTGGATGCATGTGGCTGTAGTGTGGAAAAGAGGTGTAACATGAGAGGACAGGGTAAAAAAGTATTGGGTGTGAGAGACTGAGTAGGAGGATAAAAGATGTAGGAGATAAAAGGGCTGAGAGAGGAGAGATATAGACAAGGGAAAATGTATGTCTGATCTTAAAGATAAGGGTAAATAGCTTCAGTTCAGTACAGTAAGTGACAGGAAGCCAAGCAATGATTCATCTGTCCAAAACAACAGAAGACACGACACAGAAGCCTAATTTTGGAGAGATTATTGGGGAAGATAAGTGAAAGAAAAAGGAAAATATTAGAGAGAAGGTTATTGGGTTTGCATGGCAAGGTTTTGGTGAGGTGGGGATTACAGGGATGGCCTCTATCAGAAGCTGTTAGAGCCCCCCTGGTGTCTGATGGAGCTAATGTTAGCCAGCACCAAGATGGACCCATCATTGAACAAAGCTGAGCCCATCAATGAAGGTGGTAGTGCCTCTGTGATAACACATTTTAAAAGGTAGAAAATTTTCTGTGCAAGAGCAGCTTGAAAGAGGAGTGAGAATATCTGAGAGATGCAACTCTGCAGACACGAGGGTCAGTGAAGAAGGAGGGGAAGGAGGTACTGAAGACACCAGAGCAGATATTCCCCTGAAGCCTGTGGTGAAGACCATGGTGAGGCAGGCTGACCCCCTGAAGCCTATGGAGGTTAATGGTGGAGCAGATGGCCACCTGCAGCCTGTGGAGGACCCTGTGCCAGAGCAGGGGGAAGCCCAATGAAGTATGTTACCCTGTAGGAAGCCTATGCTGGAAGCCCATGCTGGCAGGACCTGTGGACCCAAGGAGAAAGGAGCCCACACTGGAGCAGGTTTGCTGGCAGGACTTCTGATCCTGTCAGGGACTCACGCTGGAAGGGGACCAGTCTGTTCCTGAAGGAGTACACCCCGTTGAAAGGGTCCACATTGGAGCAGCTGATGAAGAGCTGAAGCCTGTAGGAAGGACTCACACTGGAGAAGTTCATGGACTGTCTCCTGTGGGAGACACCCCATGCCGGCACAGAGGAGCAGTGTGAGGAGTCACACCTCTGCAAGGGAAGGAGCAGCAAAGACAACGTATGATGAACTGACCACAACCCCCATTCCCCAAACCCTCTGCTGCTAGGGGGGAGGAGATAAAAAAAATCAGAAATAAAGTTAAGCCCAGGAACAAGGGATGGATGGAGCGGAAGATGTTTTTAAGATTTTGTTTTATTTCTCACTATCCTGCTCGGATTTGGTTGGTAATAAATTAAATTAATTTTTCCCCAAGTCAAGTTTGTTTTGCCTGTGACAGCAGCTGGTGACTGATCTCTCCCTGTTCTTATCTCGACCCACAGGCTTTTCATTATATTTTCTCTCCCGTGTCCCATTGAGGAGGGGGAGTGACAGAGCAGCTTTGGTGGGCACCTGGCATCCAGCCAGGGTCAACCCACCACAGTTATAAATGAGCAGCAGACTATAAATGAAGATACTAGAAGGTAATCATAAAGGAAATATATTTCTGTTTTCCACTAAGTATTGGTAGGAAGTCTCCATTTTCAGGCATTTCATATTACGGATGGGTTTAATTTGTTGCATTTCTTTTTCAAAATAATGCCAAATAAAGGTGTCTTCAGCCATGGATTAATCATGTGCCAAACTTTGTTTTTAATTAAATGCACTTCTGTGCTACAGGAGCACATAAAGGAATAAACATCAAAGTTGCTCTGTTCTGCTATTGTTAAAATGGGAAAAGTGTTGGGTTTTTTGTTTTTTGTTTTTTTTTTCCTTTGGAATTTTAAGTTTTATATTACATGATTTAGCCCAAGGCAAATATTCTTTATGGCTGAATTATAAAGTTCTTGAGAAACAGGTTTATAACAGAAGTGCAGACAATCTTCAAAAAAAGCATTATAAGCACCAAGTCAAATTATGAAGCAAAGATGGGCCTGAACCCAAACCCCAAAGCTAGCCACTCCATTAACTTTTACATACACTGGATTCAGATTCACTCTTTGTAACACTAACTCATCCTTGCCATAAAATCCCATTACTGATGTGAAAATGGAGAACTGAACAAATGTGTAAGCAGTTGCAGGATCAGGACCTAAAATACCGTGACTAAAATGTGAGAAGTGGATTATAAAAAGAGACTTCTGAATGTTTCATTTGATTCCAGTTTATATTCAAGATGATTAAAGATTAAACATTTTTCAGATAAATATATGTAAACCGAGGATAGAATGTCTTCACTCATCATTTCAGGGCAATTCATACATGGAAGAAACCTGTGTCTGTATCTGTAACTAGAGAGAAAAAAATGGGTAGTAAAACTAGACAAATGCCATTCACGTTAGGATAGGAAAGGACGTTAATGTATCAGACTCTGATACAGTTCCCAGGCCTTGCAAATTCAATAGTAAAAAGAAGTTCCAGTGTGAAATCAAAAATGCCCACAGAGTGCTGAAGAAGGGCAGAAATCTTCAATGGGCCATGTTAGGCCATTCCTGTTCAGCTGTCTTTGCAGCCTGGTGCACGTCTCTGTGTGACATGAGCGTGTTGAGATAAACCTTGGTATATAGATTACTGGTTACAAGGTAGGATGAGGTGATAAAAAATCTTCTTCATTAGTCTTGCAATTTATTACATTGCATGCTATTCACTCATACATATTCTGTCTGCATTTGTTTATTGTTTTCTTTCAGAGAATGGAATTTCTTTAAAAAACACTAGCTACTAACACACTGTGGCAGCATCTGTGGAAAGTGACTTGTTAATCAAATGGAAAACAAATGGAAAACATTAGAATGGAAAAAAACCAACAAACCCACCACAGTTGGTTGGCTGGTTAATTGGCTGGTTGGCTGGTTAGTTGGTTGGTTGGCTGGTTGGTTAGTTGGTTGGTTGGCTGGTTGGTTGGTTGGTTGGTTGGCTGGTTGGTTGGTTGGCTGGTTGGCTGGTTAGTTGGTTGGTTGGTTTGGAGCATATTTACAGCATACAACTGGGAATGAGTATTTCCTCTCTACAGAGTCATTGAAATTACCTGACAGACAATGCTAATCCCAAAGCAAGCGAGCCATCATTGTCGTGCACAATGTGTAATTTTTGATATATATGTGATCTCTGAGTAACTGCTTACCACTTTTCACTTGCAGAATGAATCTTGGCTTCTGAGACTGAGTTTGTAGAACAAGCATGTATGTACATCCTTCAGCAACCCCACAGTTAAGCTACCACCAGCAGGTAGTTTCTGTTTTCAAAAATAGATGTACTTCATTTTAAAACCTATACTGTCTCTCAGTCAGTCACAGACTACAATGTGCTTCAGAACAGAACCAATTTATCTCAAGGACTGTCCAGCAGCAAGAGAGTTTTAATAATCAGAAAGCACTGTTAGCTCACCCCTTCCCCCTTGTTCTGGGAACTTCTCTAGAAAAAAAAAATAAAATAGAGGGGGCTTAATGTGCTACCCATAAAATATACATCCCAATCAATCAAGGAAATGCATAAGTATTGCATCTGATGACTGCCTAAAGATGGGAAAATGACACTGAACCAAATAACTCAGTCTGACTAGTTCCAGCCCGCCTGGTTTCCAGCCTGCCTGCAGAGGCATGGGCAGGAGCAGAAGCAGGGGCAAAGGCAGGGGCAGAGGCAGAAGCTAAGGAAGGGAAGAATGAAGTGTACAGAGAGTACAACAGGATCAGACTGCACTTCAGTGCACGATATTACAGAATTGCAGTCACGGAAGAGAAGGGGAATGTCTGGCAAAAACTCAGAAAGTGGTGATGAGAGAGTGTGCAGCATGAAACTGGCAGACAGATTTCCTACAGACTTAATCTCCAGACTTCAGCTGACCTTAAAGTCAAGTCTCCGAAAGGGCAGCGAGGGAGAGTGAGAGTGAAAGGCTCAGACTCAGGGCTGGAGACAAAGGGATGGAGAAGGCTGAATCTGTATATGATTTCTGAACACAGATGTAACACATTTGTAGTTAATCTGTGTGGCTGCAGACTTACAACTATGTTTGAAAACTATTTCAAACATCATTACGTCTTCGGAGTGGACAGGGATTTACTGCTGTGGCTACACTTGGTGGATGACCCTGCCCCCAGCAAAGCCCAACTCTTTTCCCTCTGAATCCTTCAGAAAGAGTCTTTATGGAGTAGGTCCTCTAACAGGCCTTTTTCCTGATGAAGCGTTAACAGAGTTTGCCTCGGCTGTGCACCAGTATCAAATTGTTTTCAGACTCGGCTCAGGAAGATGAGAGTGGCTGACATACACCGTTGGCCGCAGGTCATTTTCCTAGTGCAGACCCATCTTTGGGGACCATTTAACACTGTGTTTCAGCTTTCAGCCTTAGAGCTCTTCCTCTAACCCCTACCCCAGTGACTGGATTGCCTTCACACAGAGGGAGCTCAAAGAGCTCCACATAAAAGCAGCAGTCGAGTTCAGCAAAGGGAATCACTCCCCGGGTGCAGGGACAGCCTGTAAGGCTAGGCAGTGGGGTAAGGAAGGGACAGACCCCATAGCTGGTGAGCACCAGACCGTGCAGCCAGAGCAGCAGGATTCGGAGCCCACTGTGTCCCCGCTTTGTGCCTGTCCCCTGGTGTCAGCGGGGGGTGGGGGCACAGGCTGCTCAGGGGACACACTTCTCAGTGGGTATTTAATGCCGCATAGCCTCCACTGGGGAGCAGAGCTGGCCCCGGGGGACCTCCGAAGCTCCGAAGCCCCTCAAGAGGCTTCATGAGCGACAGACAGACTTAGGGGGGGAGCGAAGCCGCAAGGGGAGCTGAGAGAGGCAGGAATGACGGCCAAAGCGGGTGAGAGAGTGGGAAGAGGGTTAGGATGGAGAGGGTTCAGAAAATGCAGAAATGCAAAAAGGACAAGGACGGTGGGTCCCGGTGATCCTGCCACCTGAGTCGTCCCCCCCCCCCCCCACGGGGGGTCCTCACATCTCACCCCACAAGAGCGCAGCCAGCAGCCCCTCGGAGCACAGTGGATGGTGGCGTCCCACTGGAGGACAGCAGGGGCTCCGAATGACACTGGAGGGGCCGGGTGCTCGGCTGCACGCTCGCACGAAACAAAAAGAGAGCGTCGGGGCTGCGTGGGGAGGTGGCAGAGGGGGAGGCCCGGGAGGGGACGGGTGCTCCTGGGGCGCGGGACATCGCGGAGAGAGCGAGCCCGGAGGAGTGCGTGTGTCAGCGCGTGGGACCGGGGCGACGGGGGAGGCAGGGTCGGGCCGGGCGAGGCAGAGCAGAGCGGGGCAGGGCAGGGCAGAGCTGCGCGGGGGTTGCGGGGCGCAGGTGGGTGCCTCCGCCTGGATCGGCTCTACCTGCCGTGGCCGGAGAAGCCGCCTCTCGTCCCTCTTATCTCCCTCCGAGTCACCCGTCCCCCCCCACCGCACCGCGCCGCGCCAGCCCCCGCCCAGGCTGGGTGTCAGCGCTGGGGCTTGCAGTGTTTGTTTGTTGGTTCTTCCGCGCTGCTGATGTCTTGGGGGGCCGAGAAGAAGGAGGAGGAGGAGGAGGAGGAGGGCGGGGAGGGGGAGGGGACTGGGGCTTGGGAGACGGCGGCTCCTCGGCCTCTCTTATTGCCGCTGAGTTCCGCTCCTCTTCCTCAGGCTGCGAGCAGGAGCCGCCCGGGCGCTTCTGCCTTTCCCGGCCGGCCCAGAGTCCCTGCGGCGGCAGCGCTCTCGCTCGCCTCCCGCCGGGGCAGGTGAGTGCGGGCCGCCGGGCACCGCCGCCCCGGGGCTGCCGGCCCCCCGGGAGTCGCGGCCGCGGGAGAGCGGGGCAGGCGAGGGAGACGCAGTTTGCCAAACTCCAGCGCCCGGCTGGTCCCCGCTGACGGCCGCTTTCCCTTCCTTCTCTCTGCAGAGCACTCCCGCCCCGTCTCCCGGAGCAGAGCGCTCCCGAGGTGCCAGCAGCCGCGAGGAATTTTGTCTGTCTTGTTTGTGTGTTTGTTGGTGGCTTTTTTTGTTGTTGTTTTGTTGTTTTTTTGTTTTTTGTTTTTTTTTTCTCCCCTCGTTTTCACTTGGCTTTCTAGTCTCTCTGGGAATGGCAGGGGCAGCGGCGACTGGAGAAGGAACAAGTGTGGGGAAAGGGAGAGGGATCCGGAGCTAAATGACAGGATGCGGGCGACTTGAAGCATAGAAAGAAGCCGGCCTCCCTCTGCCCCCAGGACTGCCCTTGCGGACTGTGCTTGCTGCTCCTGACTCCGGCTGAAGGATTTAAGACCTAGGAAGAGTTGTGCGTGGAGGGCATTTTTATTTTTTTGTATTATTGTTATTATTTTTTTTCTCCTTTCGCTGCTGTCGGAAGAAAAAAAAAAAAATGGATTGGGGACTTCTCCTGCACTGTGCAGCCCTCACCTTCACCCTCGCCAGGGCTCTGAGAAGCGGTAAGTGTCACGGAGGACGTCGGGTCTCAGCCTGGGCAGGCAGCTGCGAGGCTGGGCTTCGGGGTTGCCAGAGCCGGGGGCGGGCGATGGGGCACGGCAGGGCCAGCACCGACCTGAGCCCGGCTTGGGGGGGGAACTTTCCGCCGGAGCAGGGAGCAGCGCGGTCCTCTCCTTAGAATCGCTCGCCCTGGCATTGCCTTCCGACTTTATTTTCTGCTCTTTTGGGTTGTTGTATCAAGCAGGCTGCTCGTTCTCACTAGATTAGGACAGCCAATTATCTTAATAATGTTTCCTCCCATAGGCAATTAAGTAAGTCTCGCTTTCGATATCTGAAAGATAATGAGTACTTTAAGAGGAAGGCTTTCTCTTCCTCGCTTCCCCCCCCCCCCCCACCCCCCCCTCCCCCTCTCCATTCCCACCCCATCCTCATCCCTCATCAAACTCCGTTTGTCGGTGCTTCCAGCCTGCACCCTTTAAATGCCCGCCGTCCGACCC
>JANIJG010021606.1:4849-35151 GCA_024611175.1 Megaceryle torquata
CTTTCCTTTCCTTTCCTTTCCTTTCCTTTCCTTTCCTTTCCTTTCCTTTCCTTTCCTTTCCTTTTTCCTTTCCTTTTCTTATCTTTTCTTATCTTTCCTTTTATCTTTTCTTTTCTTCTTTTCTTTTCTTTTATCTTTTCTTTTTATCTTTTCTTTTCTTTTATCTTATCTTTTCTTTTCTTTTTCTTTGTTGTTATTGTTTTGAGGGAGGGACAGCAGAGAGGAAGAAAGAGGTAGGACCTTATCATTGAGCTTTTTCCACAGAATTATCTATGACCTGGGGTATAAGTAAGGGCCAGTAGGGAGAAAGAAGTACAGGAATGAGATTGTCTAGGGTGAGACGGGGATCAAACATTCTGATTGCCAAGGAGACAGGGAAGGAACTAGTGGCGAGGCACATTAACCTGGATGGGAGAGAGCATCAGCCACTGAAACATAAAAAGCAGGAGACAGAATAGGGCACCCAGGTCACCCAGCCTAGACGTCAGCCTGCTCTGCTTTTCTTCCTTTCTTCCTTTCTCTGTCTTTTTTTTTTACAGCAGCTCCTTTTCTCGTCTCCACTCCTCTATCCCAAGTAAGCTAAAGAAGCATGTCAGCCCATCGATAAGGGAGGGCTTATGGGAAAGGCTAATTGCTTGCTTTATTTTGTTCAGATGTACAAACAGACCATTACTTACAATCATTACCCAGTCATCATACATTATACAGACCTGTTCTATTTTCCATGAACTAAATATGTCACAGGCATCTTATTTGTCACTAATTGTACAATAGGCTATGCAGGCCTGCTTTAGGAGCTAGTCATTTATAATATAAAACATGGCACTTCAGCTTATCTCGAATTTCCAAATGTTATCAAGGTAGTTAAATTTCTTGTTTAAAAGGCATCACAAGCTGCACTTTCTGTCACTGTTACGAAACTCTATGAATAGCAGCAATGTCCCTGTTATGACGTTGCGTTCTGTTATAATAATGATAGAATTACTAAGTGCAATTTTGAAAAAGGTGGACATTTCTTCCAAGGATATGCAAGTATTTTTACTATACTTTTCCTTGTCTTTTTGATTTCCAAACAGTTTAATCTGTATTTCAGAGTTCCTCATTTTGTCTTTCATCTGTGCATGATGGTTTGTGGCAGCAGAAGCTTAAACAAAAAAGTGAAAAACCAGCATAAGGTTTGGAGGTCCAAGTCACACCCTCAATTGCATTTGGGCAATGACAACAAAGCAACAGAGCTTCAGGGACACTCTAGGGTCAGGAACTGGCCTCAGACACCTCTTTGCAGACAGAATATCAACAGCTCTTTAATTTCTTCACTCTCAGCCTGTAGCAAATGCATAGAGTCAAAATGTGTGTTTCATGTCCTTACCCTGCTTTGGGTACTCTGCAGGCTGGGGTGATATTCCAGCTTAGAAAATGCTTTAAAAGGCATGACTCAATGTAGTTATCTTTATAATCCCACATGGAAGTAAGCCAGCTACACTGGCTAGCCACTGGCTAGTGTGATAATGGGACAACTTCTTGACAATGTCTCTTTGCTTTAGGGACATTTTACTCATTGTCCTGTAGGCTTTGGAAAGCACAGGCATGTTGTTGTAACACAATACATGAATCTGATATTTTGCTGTGACTAGTTGAAACAGTGATTTGAATACATATGTGTCAGCTACCAACTTAAATTCATGCACAGGAGAAAACTGACTGTATGGCAGCATCAGAGAAGTGTAGTGACCCTTTTGCTCCACCAGCCTGGTCTGTGTGTGAGCAGCAACTGTGCAAACCTCTTGCTGGACCAACATGTGCCCCCCCTGATTTTGTCATTTCCTGCAAGTTGTTTTATGGTTGCACTTGATGATCTTAAAGGTCTTTTCCAACCTAAATGTATTTATGATTCTACTACTCTCCCTGGGGATCATACCCTACTTTTTTCATGAAGCTCCACAAGGGTCCAATAGGAAGAACTCCGAGACAGCTAGGACATCCACACAGTGCCATGCAGCACCATGTAAAAAAAGTTTAGCTGTGATGTGGAAAGTGGTGTAAACTCCAAGTGTTCTTGGGTTCATAATCATCTGACTCTTAAAAGTGTAATTTGTTTGGGTAGAGATCTGCTGAAGAGATTGTTAAGTGTCCTGCATCAGTAATCGCTTGGGTGTGGTAAGCCTGAGTAACTCTGCAAGTAGGTCCCCAATGTAAACATGTCCTGTAAACATGAGTAACATACCCAGGCACGTGAGGCCCCAGACAAGATGCTCGTGACAGATTTATCTTCCACTCTCATTGCAAAGTCTGTGAACTGCCAGTGAGCGTAATTTAAGCACTGATCTGCAACCAAAGCAGACAGCTAAGTGGGCAGTACTGAACCTCTTACCATCTACCATCTTAGTCTCTGTGTAATATAAATTGTCCATTCCCAGAGGTCTTATTGTCACTAAACACAGTAATATATCTGCTGTTTCCTCTGGGACAGGGGTTACTTATCAGTTAAATGTATTTTCATATAGGTTTAAAGAATGACTTTTCAGCCTGAAGCTGTAGACCCACCCTGTCAGCCTGGTGGGGACTTCAAGTCAGCTGAAGTAAATGGTGTCCTCCAGCTGTCCAGGTTGGTGTGGCAGCCATCTGGGTTTGCCAGCACAGAGCTCAGAGCCTGACCTGATTTGATAGACTTTTCAAATAGGATTTCCTGCCAGTACCAAATCCAAGCTGTTGCAGCTGTACTGCTATTACTACTTAAGCTAATGTATTTAAAGCTACATTATAGTGTGGTCAGTGATGAAGGTACTCAGTCATGTCATGATAAAAAACGATTAAAAAGTTAAACAAGTAGGGGTACCAAGAAAAGTGACTTTTCTTTTCTCTTGTGATATTTTTGGAAGACCTGAATTTTTTTGGGCGGTGTGCAATACTGATTTTAATCCTTCATAGTTATACATGCTTGAAGTGCTGCTTATGTATGGATGGAAGGGAGGATAACAGGATGGCATCTGCCAAATGGCCCGGCTCCTGCCCTATAACCCTACATACACACATATACTGTGAGAGCTAAAACATTCCTAGTCCCTGGTAAAATCCACCTTGAACCTACCAAGGTATAATATACAGGGCAAGATTTATATGCTGAGCACAGGCTCTGCATTCTGAGTTGGTTGGTGCAGCACAAACAGTTTCAAGCACCCATATTCTAAAAAGAGAATAGCTCACATTCCTCTCTGCCTCTTGCTTCCTAGATTATGCTGATTTTTTTTCATCGTGTTTGCTTGTGTCTGTGTATCTATAAGTCATGTATATGCTGCCAGTTACCTTTCGGAGCTATGTGCAATATGTCAGAGATTTGCTGGCTGAATGAGTGCTGTCAGAGTAGACAAAATCAAACCTTCGTCTCCTGGCCTTCAGCAGTGTCACCATGATGGATGGGAGACATCTCCTTCCTTTGCTTTGCAGGTTGATCTCTTCCATTTAATGGAGTTTGGGTAATGCTTACTTTGTGCTCCTTGGTGACAGTTTTCTACCACATCCTTCAAAGTACAGGCAAAAAATACATATATACCCAAATGAACCCCATAAAAATATAAAAAATTCCAGTCTCCGATAGTGCCAGCAATGTAAGAGAAGTTAGACCTCAAAAGAACTTTTATCACTGCATTTACCCCTGATGCCTGAGACCCTCTCCTGCCTTCAGGGTCATCACTCACACAGAAACTTGTTTTGCAAGTCTAGAGATGCTGCTCCTGAAGAGTCCTGCTCTGTGCCACAAGCTCCCTTGAACACGCTCACTTGCTTCCAGATCTGAAGTGTACACCCCTGACAGAGAAAGCCATTTTATTCCAAATGCCAGTACAGTTCATTCTTCTCCTTCCTAAGAAGAAAATCTTCAGGTGGTTGCAACATGATACTCCCTGAGTATACAACATATGTTTGAGCTCAGAAGTCTCTTCTTGCCTTATACCTCTGGGTCTGGCAACTTTCAGAGAATATCTGGTGGGAAAGGTCAATACCGAGCCAGTCAAGTTGTAATGTTACAAGGCCAGCACAAGGCTGAGAGAACCTGAAATCTCTCCTTGCTTGCTTTAGATGACTAAGCACAGGCATCTAATGTAGTTTTGCTCCTTCACATAACCCAGCTGCCTTCCAGCTGCCCCTCCAGGAGGGCACAGCTTTTCACAGGTCCTATGTCATATCTGCCAGCCCTGTGTGAATGTCTAGGATAGCTGAACAAGTCTCAATTAGGCAGCTGAAAATTAAGTGGAATATCCTGAGGTGTATAAAATGGCACTAGCCACTCTCGTCAAGGCAACTGGATGTCACTGCAGGTGCCTTGCAAGTGGTGATGCGGATGCACAGACCACTCACCTACCTCTCTCAATGCAGGGCTGCTCTGAAAGTGGAGGTAGTTTCTGGTCACCAAGTGTAGCCCCATGGGAACAATCCCTTTGTGTGGTATTTCATGGCACTCCTTCATTAATTTCTGTGTCATCCTTTCAGCACCCAGTATGGTAAGCAGAATAGCACTGCTCTATTTGCCCAGCACATGGTCATCTGCCTTTCCCTAGTTGTTTTTTTTTCCCTTTGAACAAAAAATGCACTTGCAGTGATTTGTGCTTTAAGGCAAGTTGGATGATTAGAGTAATATTTTCTAATTGACATTTGCATTGTCCTTGCTAGTCATCATTTGTAATATGTTATTGTCTTTAAGTGATCATAATTATAAAAAGTAATTGGTTACGAATTTTCAGGAGTTTGCCAACTCATTACCACTAATTAAGAACATTGTTTAGTGTAAGCTCGACAGCTGGCATATACCTAAAGGAGCATTCATTCCCCAGACTATTGCTAGCGTTGCTGTTGTAAGTTATGCATAGGAGACAGCCACACTTTTTATTCCTCTTTTAAAGAAGGTTTGTTTCCAGGCTGAAAACTCACTTGTCACTGGTTCAACAGATCAGGCAAGTGGGAGTGAAGGCAAACAGGAGGCAGAAAACCAAGATGATGCTGCAGTTAATGCAGCATCTATGTAACTTTTTGCTTTTCCTTCTTTTCCAGCTATGATTTTTTCACTGACTTTAACATCTGCCTTTTATGAAATTAAGGTTCTCTTGCCCTAAACTGCCCTGTGTAAACTTGGGCAAATTAAGCCTTCATTTCCTCAGCTACTTTTCTGTTTGAATGGGGAAGAGCTTTTCCAGAGCAGATGTAGCAAACACGATTTTAAAAAAAAACCTGTGCTCATTTCCTGGGGAAGGACAGTGTGGTTTGCACTCCCAGCTAATGCAGTCATTTGAGACTCTTCCTGAGGATTACTGCCTTCTACATATCATGTGCATGAGGAAGATTTAATTAACTGAAGTTTGTAAAGCACAAGGAACTCATCAGATAAAGGATGCTATTTAATTGCAAAGCCATAATATATTACGATTTCTTGTCGTTATTGTGTTAATACTGCAAATATTCTCCTAATAGTTTGTGGTTCACTCACTCTCTCCTGATGATTAGTTTGTTAAAGAATGATCCATTTACTGCTGTTTTGCTTTCCTTTGTGTTGCTCATCTTCGCCCTACTAGTAACTGCATTTAGAAATGCTAGCAGATTTGTAGAGGGGAGATCTGTCTGAACTAAATAGTTCAAAGTCCGAAAAAGACAAAAGAAAAACAAAACCAAAAACAAAAACAAAAACAAAAACAGAGGCAAAGTAGGGAAAGTAAAATATTGTCCTGATGGGTTGAAAGCAGAAACTTTGCACAATTTGCTTCATCTATACCACTGCAGTTCAAGGGTTTGGATCAATAGAAAACCATTCACTGGCTCCAGTGGGCTTTTGGTCAGGTCCTGTGTGCAATTCAATTACCTAATGAGCTCTCAGGAAGGGTAGCAAGCCGTGCAGGCAGGATACAAGGACAGCCGCTCATTGTACCTCTCTGATAAATACAATGAATAAAAAACCTTTGCAGGTTTTGAATAGCCTGTGGGTTCATGTAAGGACATGTTCCACACATCAAATGTATGGGCACCACATAGGCTAAAAGGACCTCTATATTTAACACAGGCTTGAATTTTTAAGGAAAAGAAGTCTCACAGTTGCACGCCTATCAGACCTTGATGTGAGGGTGGCTCAAACACTGGTAGGAGTGTGCACCTTGTTTAACTGCTTGCTTCTACTGCCTTCCAGTAAGCAGCATGGGAAGATCTGAAGTGCAAGAGATGTGCTCATGGCAGGATTTGTAGACCTCTTCACATTGCAAGTGAAAAGAAGCGAGGAAGAGAACACATTCGAAAGCTCCTCATCTGTTCTGTCTCCTTGCAACAGTTTGCATGGAAACATATGAAGAAGATGACCAAACGCAATTACTTTTTTTACCTGTAAGAAGAAAAAAGGCATGTCAGTACAATGGCATATTTTATCATCAGCCTGTGTCTAAGTCCTGTCAGGGCTCAGACATAGTCATGTGCAGTAAGAGCAAGGGCAAGCTTGTGATCTCAAGTGAAGTTGAAAGCACACCACTGAGTTGAGACTCACATGGGTACAAGCACCTTACAAGGACTTCACAAAGCTGTGAACAGACCACAGGCCACTTCTGGAGTCATCTTTATTACAAGAAAATTAAATGTTGGGTCACCTGTCAGAGCAACAAGGGCAGCAGCTGTGCCCAAGGCTTTGCTGAGCTGGAGCAAGCCTAGATACTGATGCAGAACAAAGAGAACTATAAAGGACAAACCCAGTGACACGTGACCATGGGCCCGCAGCAGCTGGAGTCATCTTCATGGAAGAATTTTTTCTTCTAATTCTTCTTTTGTCTCATAAATTGCTCTCACCTTTAAATAACACAATTCCATTCAAGTTTTTATGATATTGTCAGCCTAATCTGAAAGCTTCCTAGTGACTTAAGATACACCCTGAATTTATAAGAAAAGTCAGAATCTGGCTCTCATTTGACCTCCCCTTTCACTGCCATACTCACAGAATGGTTAAGGCTTTGCTAACCAGGACGGTGGGGACCTAGGGTCCCAGCATGGCTGGTGACAAAAGATCAGCACAGGGTTGACCTTGCCTTGGGCAAAATACAGTGTTGTGTCCTAAGTGCTCTGGAGCTGGAATAACCTGGTGAAACAGAATGTCTCTTCTTTGCCTCATCCTTGGCCTGTTTTTTATGCCCAGTTCTTGTACATGAAAGTACTGGGTTTGACTGGGATAAAGTTGATTTTCTTCATATTACCTCATATAGTGCTATGTTTTGGATGTGTGATCAAAACAATGTTGATAACATAGTAATTGTTTAGTTATTGCTGTGCAGTGCTTACACAGTGTGAAGACTGTTCTCGTTCTTACCTTTCCCTGCCACTGAGCAGGCTGGGGGTGCACACGCAGTTGGGAGGGAACACAGCTGAGACAGCTGACCCCAACTGACCAAAGGGATATTCCAGACCATATGGTATTGTGTTCAGAAATAAAAGCTATTGGGAAGAAGGAGAAAGGTAAGGTGTTTAAAGTTACAGCATTTGTCTTCCCAAATAACTGTTCCATGTGATGGAGTCTGGCTTTCCTGGGGATGGCTGAACACCTGCCTGCTGATGGGAAGTGGTAAATTAATTCCTTGTTTTGCTTTGCATGAGCACACGGCTTTTTTTTTTCACCTATTAAACTGTCTTTATGTCAACCCACAAGTTTTTTCACTCTTACCCTTCTGATTCTCTCCCCCATCCCACTGGGGTGGAATGGGCGAGCAGCTGTGTGAGGCTGAGCTGCCTACCGGGGTTAAACCACAAACACTTTGAGGAGTTTTCTGTTACTCATTTCTTGTACATGCATCACTTCAGGGAACTGAGCTCAGGAAATGCCAGTGCTGGTCAGGAGCTCAGAGCTCTTAGCCAGTATGGCTGCCAATTACTGTCAGCTACTGATGAAATTGCACAGATCATCGCTAGCATTTGTGTACTCAAAAGTTCACGTCCAAGTCAGATATGATTGGACACAGCCGTTCAGATGGCTGAAATATGAAATAGGCAAATCAGGCTTTGCACACAAATCTGGATGGCGGGTGCTCACTTCCAGGATGAGCCAGTCTTTGAGACTGTACAAGGTTTCAGCTCTGTGTTTTGCCACCTAACGAGTTCATGCAGTGCTTCGCCTGGCTGTTGGGACTGGTGCAGGCTTGAATCAAACCTCTTCACAGTGTCCAAGTAGTGCTGTGTAAGCTGCACTAGGAAGAGTGAGACAGGCAGTTAATACCAGTCCAGAGCTGGTAATAATGGTGATGCTCTCCCTGTCCCTCCTGGTGGTAAAATAGAGCTGTTATGGGCTGACAGGAATCTGCTACTGATGAATGACAGCTCTTCTGGCTAATTGCACACGTGCTGCAATGCCAGCCACACTGAGGACTGCATGTGAAATACGTAGATGTGTGCGTATTGAAATATAACATGTAGATTTGCACAATTGTCTTGCCTCATGTTGCTCTAGCCTACAGTCAGGGAAAGATACAGATGCAGCTTCCCTGGGTCTTAAAAGGTGAATTTCCTTCCTAAGTTCCTGTCACCTCCTCCATCATCTTCTTCTTCTCTAGGGCACGTAGGAAAGTGTCTCAGAGGTTCTGTTTTGGCTGGCACAGCAGTGTCACCCAGGCTGTGATTACAATGCTGCCTACATGTCAGGGGATGAGAAGATTTGCTTGTAATTAGGTCTTCGTGCTGTCTACAGAAAAGCTGAGTTTTTAGGAAGTTATTATTCTATTATTCTAATGCAATCAAGCCAGGTGGGCTTCCTAGTTTCTTGTATCCAAACTCTAAGAAAGACCAAAGATATGAGCAATAGTTCTAAGTGTGATATATGAAGTAATTTCTCCTTGTCCACCCCAAAAACTCTCTTAAATCCTGGCTATAACTGGAGCTTAAAGGACAGCTGTATGATGCTGATGTACAATGGGAAAAATTTCTGGGTCATGGGCTTCCTGCTTTCTGCTGCTCCATGTCAACTGAAGTGGCACCTGATGGAGATGTCAGTATGTCCTTAGCAAGCCAAACATCTGCACAGGCAGGTGAGCTCTGGTCCTGCCCATGGACACCAGACCTCTTATCCTGACCAGCTCAAAAGTCAGTTATCATCCTTATCTCTCTTCATGGTGTTCCCTTCTGCTCTGGTGGCCTGAAAGTGGCAACATCTGTGAGCTATAAGAACAACTGTAGTCTGGGATGCATCTGGTTCAAAGAAAATTGAAAATTGTATCCAGAAACTACTTTCAGGGAAAGCATTATGGGGTATGAAGTAAATAATCCATTTTCATTACCATGATAGTTTTAATAAGCTAGCATTATGGTGTCCTTATGTTCTGATGGTGCGCATTCTATACGCTTGCATGAGACACTACCTCCCTTCCCCCCCCCCGCCCGCTCTGCTTCAAAATGCAAGTGCTGACAGAATGTGACTGACTGAAAGTCAAGTACGACGTTGTGCTCTTCAGTATCCCCAGAGCTCAAACTGGCAGTAGAGGACCCTTTGTGCAGCATCCAACTGATGTGCCTTGAGACATAAATGTCAGGTTGTAGTCTTTTAATTTTGTAGCTGTAGCTTGTTTTGAATAGAAGAAACTAATCCTGATAGACTGCTGTGAGTAACCTTGGTTTGTATAGATAAGAGGGACTAACTATGAGCTAAGCAGGAACAGAGAGGAGTCTCCAGAGATAAGCCAGATCATGCCAGTTCTGCGGTTGCCAGCTCAGCATGGCCTTGCATTCTGAGCCAAAGGTAAAAATACACTGCGAGGAAGACTATGGGCCTTCCTCCATAAGACCCTGGCCCACAACCACCAGACAACAGTGCACAGGCGTTAATGGGTGGAGATGTATGATAATGAGTTCCCAGGAATAATGATAATAAACACACCTATTCCTGGAATTAATTGTAATAACCCCTCCTTCGCCAATGACTATGTATGTTTCTTTTTAGAAAGAATTGCTGGCTTTGAAGTACGGTGCACAAGTTCAGAGAAGCGATCCCCCTTGCTCCCGGCGCCGTAACAAACATGCCTACTTTATAACCTAGCTCCGGCTCTAGAGTTTGATTCCGCACATCAGCCTTGGAGCTGATTTGGAAGGGAATCCTGTTAGATGGGAAAGAAGCCTAAATCCAAAATGCACAGAAATCAAAGAGGATCTTTGACTGGTGTTAATGGATTTTGAATCGTCTCCCCCCAGGCTGAGACTGTTGCACTGCTTAGCTGTGCTGCAGGGTGTTGTGAAGGTGTATAAACTGGGCACACGCTGCACCCTGACACCTGGGCAGCTGCGTGATCCCACTGGAGCTCTGTCTGGGCAGCTGTGTCAGTTGTGGTGGGTGCAGAGGTTAGAGAAAGCTATGGCTTTCTTCCAGTTGGAAACCACTGCTTCCTGGTCAGAGCTGGCAGAGCTTCAGTGTCCTTCCTGCACACCTTTCCACACAACTGCCACACCACACCCTGGCTGGCACGCCACGCCAAGTTTGTCCACCCTGTTTGTGGTGCTCCTGGTTGCTAGCACTCCCTAATATGATGTGCTGGCTCTATATAGAACCACATCTTCATGCATGCACTGCAATTATTCAAAATCCATCCTCTTAGAAATTTTCAATGTTTTGAGAATTTTCAGGATTTTTCAGCTTGGAATGCTTTGTCCCTCTCTTTAGCCTGATGAAAAATAGTGAGGTGGTTTTTTTCCTTTTCTTCTTCCTCTCTTCCCTTCCTTTCTCCAGCAGCAGAGGTGAGGAAGGCCCAGAACCCTGTAACACGCAGCCTCGGGAAGCATGGCTGGCCCCAGCAAGGAGCTGCTTCAAGGGCTGGGAGCTGCTCCGAGCACCAGGCACATTCCATCAAGTTCCTCCTCCAAATAAAAAGCTGAAGTGGCTTTTCTGTGTAGGGAGGATTGAAACCAGATCCTGTTATTAAATTTGCTAAATAGGAACATAGTGATTTATGAGGGAGGTAGTGAACCCTCAGAAAGAATTTGGTAATAATAACGCTGGGCAAACAGCAGTGTGGAGCCGGCTTCAGAAGTAAATGATCTGTTAAAAAAAACCCACAGTCAAACACATACAAAAAAACCCCAGTTAAACAAAGCTACTAAATGTCAACCAGATAAAAACTTTAATTATTTCTAATGAGATCAGCAAAGTAAACAAAAGACTGAAGTGGGATTAATCTGATATAATCAATAAGAAGCACAGACAATACCCTTTTACAGTCACGCTTGAGAAGTTCAAAGCCATGCAATGTATCTCACTGCACAACAGTATTGTTGGCAAATGTGTAACTAAATCCTAGACACTATTGTGGAGAAAAAAATAATATTCAAACATCTCTACAACTTTTTATTTTTCTGGAACGAGGCAAAATTCAAAAGGTGCTGAAAGTTTCAGGTGACTATATTAAGAACTGCAGGGTCTTAGCACCTTTAAAAAGGTTGATTTCTTGATGCAAATTTTAGCCACCTTGGAAAGGCAGTACTCTAACTGGAGTTTGTCTTGTAAGAAAAGAGGTGAGCATATCTGTCCATAGGTTTGCATAAGCTTAAGGTTTATGAAGGAGGGATATCTCTTCACTTTAAAGAAAAAAGGGACAGACATTGTAGTTTTCCAGATTTCCAGATTACTCTGCAGTTTGTCCATGCTACAGTGGCATCACAGCAGTGAATGCTACAGACCAAAGGAGGGTTGAATGAAATGAAAGACCCAGAGCTGCACACAAGCTGCTTGTGCACACCCTTCTAATCCCAATCCATTCCCTGATTTCCCTTGGACAACATGTAGCTCATAGGGTCACTCTGGTCAAGTCCTCAGCCAGAAAAGGAAACCTGAGAAAAAACCCTGAGAAAAGGGGGAATAAAAGAACAACAGCTCTGATACAGTAACCACATATTGCTCTCAGCTATAATAACATACAGCAACATGTATAAAGATGTGGCTCCAGGCTCTGTCTGACTCAGGCAGAATTGCTGTGATTAGCCAGACACACTCCTGGAAAACAGTGGTGGCCCACCACAAATGGAAGGAAACATTTCTATGGTCTTTATTGCTTTTCTAAGAAAGGCAGGGTACCTTCCCTTGCATTCCTCTGCTTCAGTGGCTTTTTCATCACTAGACTTTTAATATTGTAGATACATCACTTTCCTCCCCTCTGTCTGTTTTTTTCCTGTTGGTTGATTTATATTCTCCAGCAACTCCACACTGTAACAATGTGTGTAAAAGGCAATATTTACTTTTGCAATGCCACCTTCCCAGAGAGCGGTGAGGCATCCCACGTAACAGCTGTGGCCACTAATTCACTGCAACTGCTGTCTGTCTTCTCAGCATCAGCTACATTTCTTTTCCATATGCTAAATCCCTTTTAGCTTAATTTTCCCATTACCCAGCAGTAACATTGAGTAACTGTGTTGGGCTGTATTCAAATGCAAATTAATATCCCTTTCTGCCCATTAGCTCTGCTGTTTCTTGTCTAGCCAAAGCAACTGGAAACAGTGAGGAGCTTGGTTCAGCGGATGGACAGAGGGGCCCTGTCTGGGCTGGGACTGCTTGTTCATCCCCAAGAGCAGACATGAAACAGCAGGCTGCAGAAAGGAGAGGTCCTTCATCAAGATGTTTCCTGTCAAATAACCCCTGAACTCCAACCATTCAGCATATGCTGTAGCTCTCTTGAACTTCAGTGTTTGACGTATGTAATTCACACAATGCCTATGCTGTGTTCTGGACTGAAGCATCCGGTGGATTGACACCAAGCAACCTTTAAACGAGGCGTGGGGGAAGGGGAGCCAAGGGGAAGAAGAGAGATGTCACTGAGCAGACCGTATGACTCAAATCTTAAAAATCATTAAAGATCCAGTTGTTAAGCTAAAGAAACCCTTAAGCAGAACAGCCTGGCATAAAGCATGTTCCCCAAAAGAGGGGATATAGGCATGAATGCTGATGCTGATATCATGAAGGGAGAGGAGAGGGTGGAGAGAATAAAATATATAGAAGAAAAACTTTTTTTCCCCCTTGTTCTAGGGAAAAGGTGAGGTCTCTCTCAGATTTCTTTTTCAGGATCACTTGGCACAAGAAATACCAGCACCATATTGGGAGAGAAAAGTGGTGTAATTCCTCTGTACCTCCACACAGAAAACTCCACCCACGTGAGTCACCACCCCAGAAAGGCTTATGCATTTCTTCATGTGTATGCAACTCTGAGCTTCATTTCAATTTGTTTTCCACTCTGGTGCTTAATCTTCAGTCACCTACTGGTCTTACCTTTCCCTTTCCAGCACTGCCATGGGCAGTGTGCACATGTAGCACTACTCCCTGCTAGGCAAGTCTCCTGTTTTGCAAAGAACATTATTACCCCAAAATTGTAAAGAACTTTTTACTTTTTTTTTTTTTTCCCTGCATGCTATTTGGAAGAACTTTTAGTTTAAGATGATTGGTTTGCTTTGAAAATCCAAAGAGTGAAAGGGATGCAAGAACAGGAATAGCATTAATCACTTAGAGGGCTTCAGTGCATGATAAGAAAAAATATCAGGAGAATCTATGATCCTTGAACCCATGCTGAGACTAATTCAAGCTCAGCTGCTAGAAGGCATACAGGTGTGGACAGAGAGCAGTGGTTAAAAAAGGGTAGGCACCACTTCTCTGGCCACAGTCCCAGATGGCTGAGTTAGTAACAACAGTTCTTCAGTCAAGAGGTATCACAGAGAATATTCCCCCCCTCAGAGGGATCTTCGCAACACTGATCAGAAACCTCAGATTTCTGCAAACACTTGCAAAAAATTACATGCAAAATTGCTTGTACATCAAAACTGAATGGGTAAAAGTATGTACCTAGCATGTGAATAATGAGTAAATAAGAGATAATTGTAATCAGTTCACAAAGAGGAAGGGAGAAAAACAGTCCTGGAATAGATTACCTGCCATAAAAAATTCACTCCTCCTTGTACAACCCACACCTTTGACTTCATGTAGGTAAAAAGTCACATGTTTAAATTTTCCATTTCTGAGTTGTACAGAACATTACTTATGTTCATATAGAAGATCATTTCACGCGTAAGAATTCAGTTCTTCAAGTGCAGAATAATGAACGTGTCAGCCCAGATAACTGCTGAAATTCAGCCATCTGCAAGATGTTGCCATGGAAAGAGCCTATTGCACAGGAGTTTTTGGCTGCGGAGATTGTTCTAGAGATAGTACTTTTTGTACAGGACCTTGTTTTTTTGGTTCCCTTTGGAGAGAGTAAATTCCAGTGCTGTTGTTTAACCTTAGACACTCAAAAAGCAAAGGCAACATTCCTTCAGTACAAAAGTGTGATACCAGGGAAGGAGGTTTTGCTACAAGGTGATGAAAAAACATTTTCTGGACAAGGATGTAAAAAGCTCATCCAACAGTAACTGAAAGAAATCAGACAAATGTTACATGAAACAGATCAACTTTCATCTCTGATCTACCCACAAAGGACAAGTACAAACTAAAGGCAGGCAAAACAACCCTTGTCCTACTGCCCTTTCTTATCTTTTAAGAGAGTCAGCAACTGGGTTCCCAACTTTGAAGTCAATCAGACAATGAACCTGCTAAAACTGATTAGCACATGCCTGCATGCTGGGACATCGATGAAAAGAAAGCTGGGAACACAGTACTCTAAAGTGGTAATAGCTGGAAAACTCTGAGGCTGTGGGATCACAGAGGGACATGTAGATACCCTCTGTCAGCTGCAGCAATGAGGGTGAGCAAAATGCTGGAATGGTATTTCCATGCTGCTGAAAGTGCATATTGTATTGCTCTTCTTTCTGCATCTGTGGCACTGCCCATTCTGCAGCTCTAAGCTCTCAGAGCATGCTGAACCCCTGAAGTCCCTCAGGTCCAGAACCTCATTTCTGACAGAGCCTGACTTCAAATGCATCAGATGAAGTGCAAAAAACCTCATAATGAACAATAATGGAATAACAGGCCAGAGGGAAAGTTTCTCCCTAAAAGCCAGCGATTGGTTCAATAAAAGTAGAGCACAAAACAACAAACCTTGAGAGCAAATTGGCAGCAGGATTAGCCCTGTTATTACTGCAGAGATCCAGCTACCAAGAGCCAAACAGAGTGGCAGCAATACCAGGGTGCTAGTCTCCCACTGCAGGATACAAATAACTCCCACTGAAATCAATGACATTTATTCACGTCCTGTGGCAACAAAATGGAGCCTCCTATCTACTTTTCTCAGCGGTGCTGTTGCAGTGAGATCAGCAAGGGTGAAGCATGTGTGTGTGTGTAATTTGTACCCTTTGTTCAAGAACACTTAACTGTCATGACAAACTGCAAAAACATTGCCAGCCTATAAGAGTCTGCAGGTCCCTGCCAGAGGTAGAGGCAGCGTCACAAGGCTGTGTGCAGGCGTTGGGCCTCTTGGCCAAACTCCACTCCCATTCTATCTCTTGCTGGCAGATCAGTTCATTCAATTAAGCACTCTCAAGTGCTTTTCCTTGGTGTCCCTTGTGTTTTGGGGTAGAAAGTACCTATTAATTCCAGTTTCCTCTCTTGCCTACATGCCCAGCTACCAGTACCATATTAGAATGTCAGGCATGCAGCCAGAGTTGAGGTCAAGGAAACCTTGCATTGCCTCTTAAAAGCCTGAGAGCTTCACTCTAGGGTTTGATGGGTTTGCTCAACCTGGGAAGTGGATTTTCTTTTGCTTAACCTGGGGAAATGAGAGTTAGCAGCACATGATAGAGGGCAGGATCTGAAGTCAAAGCCTTCTTGGCAATGAAGGAGACAAAGGGCTCAAATCCAGAGTAGTGTATGAGGGATATTCTGTTCTAGAATCCTACCCTGTTCTACAACAGGGTAAATGTTTGCTTAGGTAGTTCTTGGGAGAAGTTACCACTGGGTTTTGAACAGTTAGAAGGGCTCACATAAAATCAGATCAAGATTTGACTAAAAACTTCAAAGTCAGGAGGGTAAAATGTGTTATGGGGAAAACTTGATCCCCCCCCCCCCGGCCCTTTTTTTTCCTCCCCCCTTCTGGAGCAGAGAAAAAAAAAATCTAAATGCTTCTGCCTCCACCAGAAACCCATTAAACTGGGGGGGGGGGGGGGGGGGGTTTATGCTGGTCAGTGAAGCAGTGTTTCACTGGAGATACAGTTTATAGCAGTTACGAGTTAATTTGTCAATTAGTTAATTTTTTCAGCTTAGGCTGAAAAAGATAAAGACTCTCATTCCAGAAAAGCTGTACCCATGCATGGCAATAGTTACTCTGGTTGAAATAAATATTTAAAGGAAGAGAGCTGCTACAGCATAACCAGCCTAACTCCTAAGCAGATACACTGCAAGATATAGAAAGTGGAATTTCTCTTCTTTTATTGGTTCAGAAAGGCATTTTTTCTTCCCCTTCCTTTTTCCTCCTCTCTGAAAATCCATTAATTCACTAGAAAGGAGCTTTGTGAGAACTGCTACATTCCAAGGGAATTAGATAACAGGGAGGGAAGAAGGGAAGGTGTTGCTGAAGGGCTTGGCAAAACTCGAGCCTTCTCCCCACACTCTGTCCCCTGTCTCTCATCTGCCTTGCTCTCCCCTGGTGCTGAATTACATCAAAAATAATAAAAATCTTGAATTCAAGCAGACAGAGTTGCAGACACTTGCTGCAAATCCCTGTATAGCCACAAATGTTGCAGAATTCATAGCAGTGGCTTGAATCCATTTAGTCAACATTAGCTGGAGACTTTAAAGGTTTTTCAGGTAGAGCAAAAAATCTCTGTGTAGAGACCCTTAAATTACTATAGCATTTTGTTATTAATGTAGCTTCACTGCACTGAAAAAAAAAAAAAAAAAAAAAAAAAGTTAAAATAAAACCCCAAACACTCTGAAAAGTAAAATGAGGACTCAGACACTCTGAAAATGTAATAGTTTAGCTGGAAGTATGAATCTAAACCACTAGAAACCCTCTTGTAAATATTATTATTTCAATTTAGATTAAATCATCTAGAACACTGACTGATGGAGGACATTTCATTGGAAAAACTCCTGCTTCTTACATATAATGTGACTCTGAACTAAATTAAATTTTTCATAATCCAGAAAATATTAAATTGTATGAAAATTATATCTCTTCAGTCAAGAGAGTTTCAGCTGAGGGAGTTGCCTATGAATAATTTTCTTTAGAGTCTTGCCCTTTATCTTGGGGCAATTCTGTTATTCTAGCACTGAATAAACAATTAGTTTATTGCGATTTAGCTAGAAAGGAAATAAGAGTGTCCCCATGTCAGCCTGCTTGATTTTAACTAGTGCCCTGAGTATCTGGATACCACATGGAGCTTTACACACATGAAAATGGAAGTTCTGACTGCAGTGATGTGAGGACAGCAGAAAGGAGTGGATGCTTCTCTGATCTAAAAGGAGGTCAGCATAACTATAACTCTGTCACAGAAGTGCCTCTGCAGCCAGATGGTTTTAACATCCTCATCATCCACTGAATCTGAGCCCAACCAAGGTGGAATGTGAAAAGCCTCAGTGTAGCCGGGCACCTGGAGGCAACCTGAATGTCAGAATGACTACAGCAACCTGGTCTAGCTAGATGTGTGCTAACTTGGCTGTGCTTCCCTCCTACAGTCACATCTCCTGGTAGGTAGATAATCCTTGCGTTAGACTAGAGACTTGCTTTACCGATTTTCCATACGTAACCTAGATAAATCCACTTTAATTGGAACAATTCTGAAAGATACTTTGGAAGTACAAATGATTAAAAGGACCAGTATTCTACCAAAAGGAAATCCCAGTAGGTGTACTCTAAACTCCACTAAATGAATCATGACTCTTAAATAGAAATTTACTTTGTAATCCAGGGGTGTGACTGGGTCTGAAACCTGACAGATGCAGAATCCTTACTTTCACAAACTATAATAATAATGAGTTTGATAAAGGAAAAACTTTTTCCAAACATCTAGTCACCTCAGAAATAGGAAGAATTTGTCATTTCTTGTAGAACATTTCAAATTTACTGGAGTATTTTTGATAGTTTAGTTTGCAGGGAAGGGATGGTTGCTTTTTCTTCAAAATACCTGTGTAGTTATTTCCAGAGGAAGAAGATGAGCCCGAAGTGTAGCCAGGCTAAAAGACACAGTAGAATGACCTGTCTTGTGAATCTCTCCATACATTCATCTTCAAGCATTCCATCACCAGACTGAAGGGAAGAAAAGTGGTCAGCTGGTGGCTGTAAATCTGTCCATTTGTGTAACTCACTCTAGTCAGATGCATCTGCAGAAAGCCCAGGAGCAAATTCTGTCTTGTTTTAAATTGTAGCTGAGTGTTGTTCATTCTTATTAATCCTTGACTTGATGCAAAGGCATCCATGCTATAGATGGAACTAAAGACCAGGCAGTACTGGCACTGTTGTTTATTCAGACAAGCAAGTGAAGCATTGGGCATTTTTATTCTAAGAGCACAGAGTACCAAACTCATTTTATGTCTACCTTTAAAGGTCAGTGCCTGATTCTTGTCTAAACGCTCCCAAGCAATTTTGCACTCTGAAGGTAAGTGTTCAGAATCTTTACAAGATCTGGGGCTTTATATCACCTATCTTCAGCCACCTGTATAGCAGGCATGTTATGTAAACCAATCACTTAATTTTCTTCTGTAATACGCAAGAGGAGCAATTCAGCAAAGTTGCCCCCTGTGGTTTCTTTTCTCTATGTTGATGGCAGAGAGAACCCATATTATAAATATAAACAACCTGCCTAACTTTTAGATGCTCAGTGCCTGCTTTGTTTGGTTTCAATTGCACCAAACATACTTTTCTGACCGCTGGAGAGCCTTTGCATAACCAGCACTTGTCTCACTGCAACTGTGGCAGCTGGAAACAGGGGCTGTAATTAGGACACTGTCACTCTAACTGAATGTGCACGGAGCGATGAAGAGCATCGGCACACTTGCATCCTACTTAACTCTCATCTGAGACACTGGATCCTCCTTGACTTCCCTTTCCACTGAAAACTAAGCAGTCTGCAAAAGGAGCTTCCTCCTGAATTGTCCACATCACAGTGAGATGCCAAGTCAAGACATCACTGACAAACCTTTTTGGGAAACATAGTATCACATGTACCACATTCCTTCTGTTCTGCAAGATATCTCCATCTCTTTATGCCTCCACAAGGTTCTGGGATATTCAAGGGACAGAAGAAATACATAAAGTTAACTCTGGCAACTTGCCTTTGTATGTCCAGTTACAAGCCTGGGCAATTTCCATAATATGCATGATGTTACCACAAAGCTGCCTTTTTTAAGCTGTCTAGAATCTGTGCTGGGAGAACAAAGAAGGACAAGGGATGTTACTGACTGATCTCTTCACAATAGCAGAAAGCAGCCAGGAGGGGTGAAGAGAAGAGAAATGCTGTACACCATTACTCATAGGAGGGTGCTTTACTGCTCCTCCTTTATTTGCTGACCAGATTTGTCTTCTGAACTCTTGCCTTTGCCACCATGCAAAAATTTAGTCTGTGACACATTCAGATTCAAGATCCATCCCACCACTCACTTTACTTAGCACACAATAATAGTTTTCTACCACATTTACTTCTTTTTCACATTCTCAGCCCCGAACCTTCCCTCATCCTAACAATTCCACACACACTTGTTGCTTCCTTGTCCTGTCATTAATTCTTCATAACCCTTATTCATATACTCTGACCCACTTACTGCTTCCACCAGAGCCATAACCATGGCCAGATGGGGCAATGCCCACCATGCCCTGCACTTCTCAAAGAAACATGAAGCCTGAGTTAAAATTGCCTTCTTTCTTTATCAACTTGTGTTTTGCACATTGAAACACACAATTTGGTTTTCAAATTGCTGACAGCCAGTGACTCCATTTACTATGTTTTGCATCTTGGAGTTTAACAAATATCACAGATGAAAACCCTGCATGTCCAATTTACTTAAGTGGGGAATTCAGATGCAGTTGTCCTGTGTCTTTATGAACTCCACAAAGTGCCAGATGACCAGTCACTCTAATTGCTACATGGGCTTGGGAGCATTTGGTTTCTGAGGAGCGATTATGCCTGAGACAGACTGTGCCCAGAGAAAAATGATCTGCATGAAAATGCACTTAATTATAAACTGCCACAGCAGAAACGGAACCTGACAGCTCAGCTGCCCCATAGGATTTCTGCATACATCACTGAGCAGAAGAAATGGTGCTAAGAACTAAGCTTGTAAAATCCACTAACAGGGGCACCAAAATAAACTGATTTTCAGAAGCAGTTGGTTTCCAAGTAGCTTTTATAGATGCAAAGGGTAGTACTGGGTATGCAGAGTGTTTGAGAGGAGAATTTGGTAGTCAGTGTTTGCAACCATTTACAACCATGCAGAATCAGAGAGCTGATGTATATGGAGGTATGTTGTTGCCAGTTCTTGTACAGAATGGGACTCTACTAAACACCACCATACATCATCTACCTTGTGTTAGGGTTTTACACTGTTCTCTTGTTAATTCCTTTATTCTGGGATTGAGGCAGTTAGGTATTGAGTTCCTTGTCCTTTTCCTAAGGAATAAGACACCAGATACCATGAAAACCTGACAGCACATCATGCACAACCAGTGGCAAATTAAGGGAGGCATTTTCTTCTACTACAAGATCTGTGATGTGTAACATGGTTGCACATCACAAGGCAACTACAGTTAACAAGGTAGCACAGCACCGCTAAAAGTACAGCAAACAGATACTGTAAGAGGATCAGGATGGAGAGGCTACAAGAATGATCATGGAGAATAAAGGAAAGAAATTAGAGCTAAAGCTTTATTATCTCTACCAAGGGAAAAAAAAATGTCAAGAAATAAGAAAGGAATGATGTCCTAGCTACTGGCATGATAAATACTATGGATGCAGATGGAGCAAAGCTATTGGGAGATATTATTTTATTTGGAAAGAAACTAAGAAGCAAAAGTAATAGATAACTTGTGTTAAAGAGAAAAGATTCTGAAGCAGAAGTTAGTGGAATTTCTGATTCTAGCAGATCAGAGCAGATCTAAATCCTAGAAAAATGCCAGTGAAGAGCAAGTACGATAGGCATCTGTGAGGAAGGCATCCACACCAGGGGGGCCATTGTGCAGAATAAGAATACAAGTACCAAAAAAGTAAGAGCTCTAAGTAGGGACGTAGCAAAGCAGTGACCAAAAGATAGGGAGATGGATCCTGTCACAGATCTCTCATGTCTGTATAAAGTCAGTTTACGGTGGAGATATGGGGGAGATTTCATTTTGTAGAAGAAAGCTGGGAAGACTCTGGTAAGATGTCTAACTAAAACCACAACATTCTTGTGAAGGAAATAGAATTGAACAGGCAAACAAATATTTGCTTTCTGTCCTGACATGTTTGAATTGTGTCAGGCTTCAGCTAAGATCCTGAAACACTTCAGAAGGCAAAACCATGTGCTAACCTCTTAATCTTGCAAGGGTGCGCATGCCAGACCATACCTAAACTGTTTCCTGCTCTGTGGCACCACCTCCTGACACAGAATGACAACACAGATCCAAAAAGATGAAAGGCAAACTTTCTGTGCAGTTGTCTTGTTTGATCTAAATTATTGTTAGAACTGTTTGAAGGAGGGAAGGAGAAGATAATATATTTTGATATAGGACTCTAAATACATATAATTGTAATTGCATCATCAGCACTCCAGAATTAAATAACAAGTAAAAATAATGGTATATTAACACACCTTTACATCCTGTTGTATCAGTAATCAAGTGATCTTTGGTAGCATGCATTTTCCATGCCCAGCCACCCAAGGTTTCCCATGTCTTTCAAATTTACTGTATAAATATAGAGAAAACAAGGAACTGCTCAAGGGAAGAAATCACAAATTTCTCTTCTGTGACATGTAGCAACAGGAGGCCTTGAAATAAGATCGTGTCTGCACGGGCTGTTCTGCCACTTCGGAAGCCAGCAGAACACCATGCTGTCACACTGCAGGAAAGATTTCAGTTTTACTACGCCTGAATCACCACTGGATGTTCAAGGTGAAGAACACTACCAAATATGGCTCACTACAAGCCATTAGGCGGGAGAAGACTATTTAGAATGAACGCCTGGAGGCATTTTTCAGAGACAGTCCTTGGTCTCTGCCCATTATTCTCCCCAGAGGGGAGCCTTGCCTGCCTTTCGTATTTAGATAAGGGATGATGTGTGAAGTTACAATCGGGAAGCTGGGCACCTGACTACAAATAAAAAAGTTGTTGCTATTTTTGCCTTCTATTGTTTTTTAATATGTCTTCACCTTTAGTCTGTAAATTGATAAAAAATCAGCATTCATTTTTTCCAGCAGACTGCAATATCTGTTTTCTAAGCATATGCTGATCAGCTCCAGTCTCATCCTCACTTCCATATTCAAAACTGTGTCACAGTAGAAAAGCTAATGGTTTTGGATGGGAAAGACACCTGAATATATTTGGTACACCTTTATTAAAGATTCAGAAACGAGATGGCAAAAATCTCTTCTCAGAAAAGTAGAAGGAATTTAGGAAGAACTGAGAACAGTAAACTCCGTTAATGGGTAGAAGGCAGAAATATATTATATTTAAATACGACATTCCTCCATTTAAGAGGATTAATCCAACAAGTAAGTGTAAATAAAATTTGCAACTAATTTTTCAAGATTCTATTTCTAAAAAATTGCTTGAATAAGCACAAAAGAGGAGAGGACAAAAGTTGCTGATCTTGTCACTTTCCAGGCACAGAGTTGTGGATCTGTAACAATAGAGTAGAGCCTTATAAAACTGTAACTTGACATCTTTATTCCATGTATTCAAGAAAAAGAAACAAACTTGCCAACACAGTGGAAGAGGACATACTGTGGGGAAAATGTTCCTATTTAGCTAGATCTGCATTTTCATCTTGCTACAAACCAGAAAATCTGACAAGATTGCCTTTCTTCCTCTTGTGTTTACCTTGACCACAGGAAAGTCAGGCTCAGTTTTTCATCTTGTCTCTCCCAGGAATGTGGGGTTTTTTGTAAAACATCAAAACCTGATCTGTAAGAGAAAATTCATAGTTCTTCCTGCTAGTGTGATTGCAATAAACATTGGGAGTTGCTGCCAATGCCTTCTGCACACGGCTGTTTGCTAGATCTGCATCTGAATGTCATGACTGGATAAACTTTGCTTTTTGCAGTTTCAGTAATCTTGTAGTCTAACCACAGTAGGGCTTTACAGTAAAATATTTCTTGTTTAATAAGGAATAATAAAACCATGGTTAAATATTGTGGAGGCAGTATGCACCACAATGCACCTCTTGTTGCAGTTATCATAATCCCTCCAGGGGGAGGGGTGTGAAGTTGAACTCACCTGATTTCAGAACACCTCAGAAATTTAATTTTCAAGATACCGAGGAGTCTGAAATCTACAGATGAACTTGGATCAATGTTTCTGTACTGTTAATAGGACTAATGTCATGATGACCTGCTTCTTGCAGAACCTCAGATAAATTTGGCAGTGAACAAAGCAGATGCTGGAGCGCTAAGATGTCAGGCAGCTTATTCAGCAGGTATTAACATCTTCTGTCTTAGTAACAGGAAATGTGCCATTGTCTTTGAGAGGATAAAATCAAGTGCTAACTGTACACTCACTGAAAAGTCCTGCAATAGCACGTCAATACTCTTTGGAGTAGCAACAGCAATACAGAAGAAAAAGAGAGGATATGATCAAGATATAGTTTTGACAAAAGCCTGTAGTAAGAGATTCTGTGAATGTCAATATTGTGGAGCTCCAGGATTCTGGGTCTTTTTCTAGCCGTGGCAGGAAGGAACTGTGGGTCTCAGGGAAAGTAACTATGTCAGGCAGCACCACTGGGTCTCAAAAGCATTTAAGAATTCACTAACGCTTTTTTCTTTCCCTTCTGTAGTACAAATCCTTCCTTTTTCTCAAAGTGACTCGGGTTTTAAGCACATTTCCTCTTGTTGCAGGCTAAAGAAAAATTTCTTGTGCATTGTTCAATATTTCCCTCCTACTACCTTCTTCTCCCCTATGTACACCCTTTACTTCCTTTATTCCCAATAAAGAAATGTTACACAGGTGTAAGAGGATTTCTGGACTTAATTCAAGCAGTGTTTTCACATCACATTCATTGACATAGTGCTTTCATGTTGAAGCACTTTGCTCATGACATTTGCATAGATACTGAAAAGCTTAATAATAATCCACTGAAGGAGAAGGTCACCCCAAATAAATAGAGAACTCCTTAAAACAGTAGTAATAATAATCTACTTATAACAGCTTTCTGAGACTGATCTCAAGCAGAAGGAAACATCTGTTCTCCAGGGATCTTCCTCTTAGGAGCAGAAACACTGACCGCAAAATCAAACTGCATGTGTTAGTTCAGTCTTCTCTCCAGGTTCCCAATACACCCTAAGATTGTATTTTTGCTAGTAAATAGAGCAAAAGAGATTGAAGCAAGAGACACGGTAAATCTCCTGTCAGAACAGATGGAGTCTCTTACTTTCCAAAAAGGGGTGGCTGCTTTCAACCTGGTTTTTGGGAACAGTCCTGGCTCCTGCTGTCCCCCAAGCTGTGTCAACATCTTGCCTGGAAAACATGTGGAAGCTGTGCCAGGGAGCAACCTAACAGCCACCCAGCCCAAAAGAGACTTTTATCTTTGTAACCCATTTAGTTTAATAGCAAAAGTATAGTCAAAGTTTCCTGAAGTGCCTACAAAAGGCCAAAGTGCTGCCTTCAAACATGTGAAAACTGGAATTACATTATGTATTTTATAGTTTCACCAGCTAGTAAGATTTTTATCCCTCATGGCACTGGAGACACTTCCCTCTATCAGAAGCACAAGGACTGAGGCTGGGACTGTGGATATCTGTTGTGTGAATGCAATGGAGACTGTAGTACATGGTGACTAGTGAGGGTTGTGATCTGGCACAGTAGCCAAATTCTTCACTGTAGAAGAAATTAGGAAGCATATGGAAAGATTGTGCAGTTCCACAGCATGGGACCCTGAGAAGTACTTTTTAGGAAGATTCATCAGCCTAAAATAGCTGCCCAAATGCTGAGCAATTAATATAGGTACTCTGGGATAAGTTAACTGAGATGAGTTCCATTGCATAGAGACAGATGATCAGTTAGACAAGGCATGAAGCAGACCTTGGGAAGTGCAGATCTTTTTGGCTCTGAGTGATTTAAGAGAAAATACATGGTTGGTACGAGTAGGAAAACATTAGAGTGGAAAGAAAGGGTCAATCAAATGCTTCTCTGAAAATGCAGATTACAACTGGAGAAAATGTGATCAGGTAGTCATTCTGTCTGCGAGAGCAATATGGTTCTGTCAAATGGGACCAGCTAGCAGGTGTTCTTTATCTCAAAACTGTTGGATTCCTTCAGAGGAAAAAGAGGAAAAGTAAACAGTGACATAAACATGTCTCCAGGACCCAAAGGTAAAAATAGGGAGTCCAGACACTTGACACAACAATAACTTTGCTTTAGGGGACCAAACAAAGAAAGCTAGGAAAGGGCAGCACATGTAAGAAGCTATTTCAGGATGTCTCAGCAAGGGTCTGACCCAAGGCCTTCCCTCAAACTGTCAGTGGCTCGGAAGGAAGTGCATATTTAAATAGAAGTGCAATATTTAAGTGCAATATTGAAATAGATTCTATTTCTTCCTTGCTAATCTTCACTCATTTGTTTTTCTAGAGTCATATGAGTTCAACTCCTGTAGGAAGTTGATCTGCTGTCATAGAGGATATACTAATCCCAGGATTCCCTGGATACCCTTTGGGTACCCCAAATGAATGGCCACTGCTCTGATGCTGGGTAGTGATATGCCTTCACAGGAATCATTCAACAAAACTACTGCTTTCTGCACCTCCAGCTTAACCTGTTTCAGCTCTCTGCTTAACACCCTAAACTTGCCTGTTCACTTTCTCACTTCTGCATGCTACCTCAGAACAATCTACATGTGTTTCAGCTTTGCTTGCCACTTCAAATATGACTCCATTGCTTGATGCCTTAAAACCATCTCTACACAACAGGTCAACTTTTCTCACCTCTTAGACGTTACCTCATCTCTTAGCACTACTTGTCACCTGCTTGCCCCTTCTAAGCTGCCTCTGCATATTATTTGAAGGAGGACTTATGGTACCTAGGATATCAACAGAGTATCTGTAAAGGCGCACAGTCATGACAGCCTCTTTTGTTTCCTTTGTCATATTCAGTTTTCTTGCCCTGTTAGTACTACTGTTGCTGAAGTCTGTTTCACCCCTCCCTAGGTACTTCTGATATGGTCACATCATTCAGTAAGGCATCAAAAGCTGACGTATTTGTCAGGGTTCCCTTCCAACTCCTGACATCCTGTGTGTCATCCTGTGTGTGTGAAAAGCTGACATATAATTGACATGAATATCATCCATTTAGTTAGTTCTTGCCTCCAGAGAGATACAAATAAAAAGGCGAGAAATCTGCTGGGATTGTCCTTTGTCCTCACGTGCATGAACCTTTTGTGATCTCCCTTATCCTTAGTGTTTACAAGGTTAGTCTTGTTTCTCACAATAATGATTGGAGCAGATTGTTGATTTTGATAGCTTTCATTTTGCTTAGACATAATTTGTCATCAGGCCATCCAGAAAGAATGTGGGGAGTGAGGCATTCACATCAGAAAGTGACAGTTATTAATTCTAAGTTGAAACACAACCTAAAGTGAGGTCAAGCAACAGTAATGCGAGCAGGACAAACAGGACAAACGAAAGCTCTAGCAAGTAAATGGGTTAAGCTCAGGTTATGATGTAGTAACCTCATTACCCATTAAGGGAGTTAGCACAGAAATCACACAGGCAAGAAACATGAAGTCCTTTTGTTTCATCCTCTGGAAGAGCAAGGGACCAATGACACAGAAGAAACATCTTTGCTGTAAGAAATCTGTTAACAGAGTACACAGCTAAACTGAAAGACCATAGCTGTCCCACCTATTAAACTCATTATCACAGTTCTTGTCCTAAGGCAGAGACTGGCAGAGGAGCTTAATTGGTTTAGTGCTGTAGGACTTACAACAGCTGAAACAAATAAAATCAGCAAAGCTGGTGAATTCATTGGCTATTTGAAAGCCTCTCCAAATGAACAAGCACAAAACATCCCATCAGGATGGACCCCAAAGAACTATACACCTTTATAACAAGGAGTCACTTTCTCCTTCCTACCTGAGGAGAAATTTCAGGAGGCAAGGCTAAAGTCAAATATTTTTCTACACTTGATGTTTCAGCAGAGTTCTGTCAGGTTCCCTAAGAAAAACAGAGCATACATTTGTGAACACTATGTGAGACTTTGGGGAGACATTTTGAGTTGGACTGTGTTATGCACCTGAGGTGTTTCACAGGAAAATATAATATATGCTTGACACTAAAGCATGCTCTGAGATTTTCTGGGTGAAATTTTGAGCTGTGGAATAATAGTAGACAGCATTACCAAAGCCACCGAAGAGATCAGAAGGGCCCTGGAACAACAGTGGCTACGGCAAGTTCTTAATGTCAGGTGTGACTTATCTGGGATGTAATTATCTCAAGGTTACAGCCAAATCATAGCAAAGATGAAAACCTGGCTAACATACCTGCTTCCCTGAGGAAGGATGGGCACAGAGATTAAAAGGAAGTTTTAAAGAGTTAACATTATATAGGAAAGCTAATGTGTGAACTACTAGTATGAAAGTGCTACTCTGCAAAGAGGTCTGAAAGACATTGAGTGAAAATCCTGTTGGAGCATGAGAATGTGATAGAGTTAATCAGAGGCTCTCATTTGGAGATCCCCTCACAGTATGCACAAAGCTAAACTTATCCAGTGACACCTCTCAGGAGGTATTGGCAGGGTGTCTTTACAAAATCTCAGTCATGTGTGCTGGGAGTGCCAACAACAATGTCAATACAGCTGGAATGGAGAAGGATATAAAAAGTTTCTTTTTATTTCCAAGACAGCAGTGTTGACTGAAACTGACCAGAAACTGATTTTTTTTGCCATTGACAAAAGGGGGCTGGCAAACATCTCCTTGCAAATATAGACACAGTTTGGGGATGTTTAATTTTTTTTTTCTCCCAGCTACAGAGCTGTCATTTGCTAGCTGAAAACCTGTGAGAATTTTGGATTACCAGCACTCTCTAATGCCAGAATCCTTTTCATTCCAGTGGTGGCTCCATGGGAGGTCACACTCTGTGTGCAGTCTTTGCTTTAGCTGACTGTTGCTTTTTCAGGGTAAACTTTTACTGTCCATCAAACCTATGACTGCACAACTCTTGTGTTTTGCAGTGGGTCTCTTTAGTTCACTGCTGTAGCTGTAGGGTCAGACATGTTAGTTCACATTACATAATTATGAAAAGTGACTATACAACATCCAAATAAATTTTCATCTACCCCAATAGTCTCTTACAACAATGACTGGTAGTAGATGCTAAGAGCAAAATAAATAAGAATGAGGCAAGTATAAGAGGTATTCTCCAATCTTCTAGTGATCTGCTGGGCATGGACTTCAGGAGGTATTTCTTTGTGTCCATTAGCCTTCGTCTCATTTCCTTTTGAACATTGGTCAGCTTCAGCATTCACAGGATCCACAGTCTACTCATGAACTGGTGCAGTTAATAAGCCACTGATTTTTAGGGGTAAGCCCCTGGGATCTGTGTGAATACTGAACAAGACAACCATTAACAACGTAAGAACCATTTCTATGAAAACATTAATTGCAATCAAACTTTCAAGATGCTCCTGTGTAGACATATAATACCACTGAAGCACTTGGAGCTAGGCCAGCCACTTGCAACAGCTATATTTTAAGTGCTAAGACAAATAGTAAGTTAATTATGTTCTGATGCATAATGTGTGCACTGTGAAACTATGGGGATGGGGAAAAAAAAAACCAAACCAAAAGAAACAAACAAAAAACCCCAACAAACAAACAAACAAAACCACAAAAAAACAACACACAAACCAACAAAAAAAAAAAAAGAAAGAAAAAAAAGAAGACAAGAAAGAGTAATGCTACAGATTAGGTATAATCACTGCTCTTCTTTCAAGAATTTTAAGATTTCATGAGGCTTCTTTATAGAGCTAGTTAGCAGTGATGACACCAGTTTTACTCCAAGCATAGGCATAAAGCACTGGCCCAAGAGAAGACTTGTAAAGCACATGTGAACAGTGAGGATCAATTCTCTGTTTTTCAGTAGGGGATTTGTATCTCTGAGAAGCTGGAATACAAATGGAGAGAACAGCCAAAAGAAAAGTATCACATATGGGAGGAGACAACTTGGAAGGGTGAGAATGTTGGGGAGAATTTGGGTAAGTTATCACAATCCCACAATTTGTGCCATGTTTCTGTAATTAAAAGGTGTTCCATTAAAGAGACAGTTGTCTCTGTTAACAGTTTTTCCTAATTGAAAAAATAGAGAAGACCACACTGTCTCAGCTAACTGTATCAATAAGGGTGGCAGGAAATGTTCTGGTGTTGCAGGAAGATTGTGCTGGAAATATTTGATCATAAAACATGGATGGGCAAGGAAACATAAACAAATTAGAATAAAAGACCTACCTCAAGAAAACTAGCTTCTCCATGTTTACTTTTCAGCAATTATATTCCCAAAGACTTTTCTTGCAGTCTTTCATTTGCCACTACTTTAGAAATCACTGATCTGATCCATCACCCAGTTACCTTCAGGCTGAAAACACCCTGGAGTAAATCTGTTCTAAGATGTTCTGGCCAAAATTTAGGTCTGTCAGCAATCTAGTCATTTTATTTTCATTTTGTATTTGTGTGCTGCCTGAGACAAGACAAAATCTAGGAGAATGGTTTTCACTTCATACTGACATCAGTCAAATGTTATTCTGCTGGCATCAGTAGCATAATGTTGACTTTCACAAACTGTGCAAGGCCCTCAAATGGAAGGATCATTTTCTGGTTCTATTATCTTCCAGAGGCTTTGGAAAAGCTCACTCAAACCTACAGACGTGTTTGGTAAGCTTTGGCAAAGGGCCAAAAACCCACTTGGCCACTTACTAGCTCTCTATCAATAAGACACGAGAAGAAAATAGGATAAGAATCCTCATGGGTGAAGATACAGACAGGGAGATCACTCACCCGTTACCACCACGGACAAACCAGACTTGACTTGGGGAAAATTTATTGCCAACCAAAACAGATTTTGCTCATGAGAAACATAAATTTAAATTACAACAGCTTCCCCACACCCTGAATCTTCCCCATTCCCGGCTTCACCACTCCGGACTACTCTCACTACCCCACAGTCCCCGCGGGTGGGGATGGGGGTTCGGTGGTTGAGTCCCTGCCAGCCCCTCTCGGCCGCTCCTCCCTCGTTGTCT
>JANIJG010021606.1:35251-56938 GCA_024611175.1 Megaceryle torquata
CTCCCCGCTACGGCCCTTCAGGCACAACCCGCTACCGTCCGGGCTCTCCGCGGCCGCAGCCCCTGCGGGAAATGTCAGCCCGCTGCGGCGTGGGGCCCTCCCCGGGCTGCAGGGAGGGTCTCTGTTCCAGCGGGGGCTCTGCAGGGGATCGATCCCTGCTCCGGGCCGGCAGCGCCTCCTGCCCCCTCCTGCTGGTGCTCCCTCCTCCTCTGCCTGGGCCGCCTTCGGCTCTTTCTGGAGCCTGTTTCCCCCCCCGGCTGCCCCCGCTTGGCTGAGGGGCTCGGCTGTGCCCCGCGGTGGGGCCGGTGGAGCCGCCTGGAACCGGCTGTGTCCGGCCCGCGGCAGCCCCGGCCTCTCCCCACAGCGGCACAGCCACGCAGGGGAGAACTGTGCTCAAAGGCAGCCATTAGAGATTGCTCCTCCGACCCTCTTACGGCGCTGGATTGAACTTTTTGTAGGTTGTTGATGTGGGGCTATTTCTGCACATGCCAACACCAAACACATGCCCACACCTTTGAGGTGAGCCAGAGGCCCGTGTTTCTATTGCAGTAAAACCAAAGTGATGGAAACTGCAGACAGACCCACGGCTGGGAGGGACAAGGTGCTGTCACATAGCTCAGAAAGCCTGGGATTGCATTGTCTGCTTCCCACCATGTTTCATTTCCTTCAACGTGTTGTGCCTTCAGAAGCTGTCAGTTTTGGAGAAGATGCACCTCTCTGACCTGTCAAGTCGCTCACGGGAATGGACAGCTGTCCAACAGCTGTGCTGGCTGTCAATCTCCCGACTGCAGTGTCACTCAGGAGCTGGAAGGCAGGCAGAAGGGCCTCTCTGCTCTTCAGATCTCCCTCCCAATGACCAGCGGCATTTCAGAGCAAGCAAAAGAGGTTTCTTCACATTTTGCTTAATAGTGTTCCTTCGCTTTCTGGTTTTCTCGTGCTTGGGCAGGGCAGTGAGAGAGGTGAGGTAGCTGTGCTCCTGGGGTTGTGTCCGTGACTCACGTGCCAGGTGTGCCAAGTGAGAGTCAAAGCCAGCAGAAGGCCTTGACAAAATAAATGAGCAGCTTCTGGGTTTTACCAGCTGTAAAGCACAAGATCAGGGGGACATTCAACAAAGCAGCACATCAAAAGCAATAAGCCCATGTAGATTTTTATTCAGAGTGGCAGTAGGAGGTGCTCAGGCCAGTAACTCAGCAAGGAGTGAAAGGGGATTAGACTTTTACAAGACAGGGAGAACATTCAGAGGCAGAGCCATTCAGGCTAATAGTGTTTTCCAGTGGGATATCACAGTACGTGTGGAAGGGATGGAATCACTCTCTAACAAACTAAGATTAGAATAAAAACTGCAGGGTAATGCAGGAGAGCAGATAACCCCACATCTGACAGCTGATTTCCAAACAGGAACATATGACTCTCCATATGCTGGGCTGAGGGTACTTCCAGTCTGGTCCAGTTCCACAGCCCTGTGTCTGGCACCATCATAGCTTCTTTGTTAAGATACTACATTTTTAGGGAAAAGTTTTGCTTGTTTGCTTTGATTAGCTGCTCGTTAAGTGCGTGGGAGGCAGTTTAACCACAAACCAGACTGCTTGGGAGTTACTTCCATGGCAAGAAACTCTCTCAGATTTCTCCTACTGAGTAAAGTAGGCTGATTGTAAACAGAACAGTAAAAACGAGGGGGAGATATATTCTCCCTGTCTTCCATGTGCATTACTCAGTGAAGCACATGATCCCAGTCACAAGAGGACACAATTCCTCTCCTCCCTCTTCTGTTCTAAAGTAAACTGTGAAAAGTCAGCACAGCGGGGAAAAGAAGCTCAGAACATGGCATCAGGACACAGTCACATCACAATGCTATTAAGCGGTTTCTGCTTATGATGGCGATTGGGAACCTGATGAAAATACCTCTTGTTGATAAGGCAAATTCATATAGGTTTCCATCTGAAGAATTAAGGCCCACTAACTGACATTAGGAGCTGTTCAAAACAAGCAGGTAGGTTTTGTTGAAAATGGGTGGCAGACCTGTGCAACTCCTAGTTAAAGGATTGTGCAGAAGCAAAGCTTAGATGGGTTTAAGGGGAGACAGTACAAGAACAAGCATGAGATCATCTGGAGACTAAAGGTAGACAAGACACATTAGGCTTAGCCTCCCTGAAATAGTCAAAGACTGGAAGAACTTATACATGCTTGGGGGGACTTATACACGCTTGCCCTGGTTTATTTTTTCCCTGAGCATTTAGTTTTGAGCTATTTGCCGCAGATGTCAGTAGGTAAGGTTTAGGTTGACCCTTAGGAGAAATGGCTATCTGTACACTCTTAGGAGGATAGATGTTACTCAGTGGTGCTGTAAGTATGACTGCAAACTAATCACTTGAAATATTTAGATAAGACCAACTTTTGACAATATAGTTTTGGAGACAAAACTAAAGTCCACTAGTTTGGTTTTCTGCGTAGACATTCACCCATAAATTCCTGTTGGAGTAGGAGAGAGGACTCAAAAGCATAAGCATCTTCTTGTTTTGAGGTCATTCTAATCCATTACCATAGGAATTTTGTGGGTTTTTTGGAAGCAATAACATCTGTTAGTTCAAAAAAAGTTGTTTGGCTTTCCTTGAGTGAAATTGCTCCTTGCAGCCTTCCAAAGGTCCTTCCTGCCCACATTTCAACAGTGCAAAGAAGTTCTGAATCATCTCTGACCCTATTGGTCATCCCACATATATAGTGTCTAGGGCTTCAGCTGCAAACTCCTTATCCTCCGAAGATAAGAATGTGAGAGCCAGAAAAAGATGATTATCAGTCACAGAAGGATCTCTGTATTCATAATATCATTCAGCAGTAGGTCCCATTACATCTTCTCAAATTCTATTATAAAACCTACTGCAGGAACGGAACAAAATATGTTTTGCTAATAGCTGTAGACTTTGAAGTGTGTTGGAAAATTGAGGCAAGGTGCAGGGGGACATTAATTGTTTCACTCATTTCCACAGACTAATGTCTATTAGTACAAGTGCTTCAGGAGAGGGTGGGAGGTTGAAAGGTGATATCCCCCAAGAGTCAATGTGTTGTGTTTCGTCTACATCAGCCTGGCAAGTTATAGTCTAATAACAGCTCCCGGTCAGCTTTTTCTCTCCTATCAACTTCATGCCCACATTCCTGTGGTTTTACTTGAAAGGAATACATGTCAAAAACCTATACAAATGAGAAACATGCTCCCAACTGCTGAGTATTTCTGATTCAGAACAGCACAGAATAACTGCACAGAACAGATTTGGAATACCCCTAAAAGAGAAGGAAAAAAAAAATAGCCAGATTTTACAACTTTCCCAATGAAAAGCCTGTAGATGCAACACTGACAGTGACAAGAGCTGACTTGTCTTTTACACTGTCATCAAATTATATTTGCTAGGTATCAGTGACACATCTTTTCTCAAGGGAGCTGCCAACCCAGGCCTGATTCTGGGAGAGTCCAAACACCTTCAGCAACAGATTGTGAGGCTTATGAGTGTCTTGTAGGAACATGTCTGCTCCCCAACCTTTTCTTTGGAAAGTGAGTCCATTTGCAAAGCTCTCCTGTTGGAAGCAAACCGTTAATCCTTTCTGTTACAATTGCAAGACTGAGGCTCCATTGTTTGAACTACCATAAAAATAGTACCTTAATTTTGCATGTTGTAGTAGCATTTGAGATAGTGGTCTATTCCTTCAACTGGAGGCCTCCTGAGCAGTCCCAGAACACTGCTCACCACGCATGCAAACAGCTCAGTGAAGGCCAACACTAAGATGCATATTTAAGGGACATGCCAACATCTGAGAATGTGAAATGCTATATTAGCAATATATTTTCTATACAGCTCTTATGTAATTTCTTGTGACTCACATTTTCTATTAATTTTTTTCAGGGGGAAAGAGACGGACAAATGACTTGTAGTCTAGATGTAAAGCTACATTGTATGCCACTGGTTTAATATTCAAGAACTTTTACATGTAAAGGTGCACACTAAATGAACATTAAGGCTGCAAATTCAAGCACTTGGAATTTAGGGACTGTTCAGGTCTGATTTTCCTGTTCATTTTTCATTCATCCTCCTCATTTGTACACACATGAACTCAGTCCTCAATGACAAATGATCATGCAACTTTTAATTTGGAGCAAATCTTTTCAATAACTTTATGAAGCATTGAATAAATTAGCAAAAGCTTCCCCCTACATTTTGGTTAGTGATCATATGTCCGATATATTTTGAGATTGAAATCTGGCATATACATTCATTCTGGACATCCCTTATGAAGTACTACATCCTTGTCTTTCTGAACACTACCAGTCATACATCTCCCATGCCTGATGCACAGCTTGCCATTGACTTAAGACAAAACTAGACATACTGGGGATTTCTGCAAAGTAGATCCTCAGTGCCTGAGTTAAGTATGCAGAGAATGAGGAAATCACAGCAGTGAGGATTGCACTGAAATTTATTTTTGAAACCTAACTTTTCCAGCAAGCTGGAAATACTTTTTTTTTTTTTGCCAACTCTTTTTACAGAAAGTTTCCTTTGCCTTGATGAGGCATACAGGTAATGGAAAGCCTGATGAAAAGAAAAGCATGTGAATTAAACCAAACTTGAAAAAGATGATGAGTCCTCAGGTTCCTTCAGTGATTAGATGAAAATATTTCTCTTTTTTGATTAATAGAAGTTATTTCATTGACTGTAATGACAGGTAGATGAAATCTCATGGGACATAATATCTCATTTCTGTGCAAAGTTCATGCTCATTTAATTTAATAGAGACTTATATTAGAAAGCAAAATCTCTTACAAAGTTTTCTTAGGAACATCCCCACCTTCCATCCCTGTCATTTCTTTAATGAAGCTTTTTAAATATCCCTTTTCAGAATTTCTCAGACTGAACTGTCACTCTGCTTCCCAGTGTTGAATAACAATTGGCTACAATGGTTGAAGGGAAAGACATCCGGAGTGCAAGGGCTGTAACATCACAGATATCGGTCACCCACTATGGTGCTACTTCACCTTCCCACTTCCTCCTGACCTGTAGCTTATTAGATGTCCTGACCAAAGGCTTAGGGCATTGTAAACATTGTTTCTAATGCATGGAGACTTAGTTTTTCAAACCACATCTTTTAATATCTTTTAAGAACCACTCTCTTTTTGGAATGTTTCACATCTTTCTTTGAAAGCAGGATAAGCTCATTGCTTAAGGCCGTGGGACACTGTAACTTCTGCACTACCAAATTGGGCAGAACCTTGAAGTGGGCTGCAGTCTGACATGGGTATCAGCCTTTGCTAAGTTTTTTTCTTGTCCTGTGTCCTCCATTCCTATATTTTCAGTGTTAGCACCCTGATGTATTTCTGATAATTCATCTCATGTCTCTTTTAATTTTTGGACAAATATAATCTAAGTAGAACTAAAATTTAAGATTGTTTTAAACAATCAGAATTTTGGAAAAGAATCCTGCAGGAAAGAGGAGAGGGGTGGCTTGGCCTACCTTCTTCTTGATTACTTATCTCAAATCAAAGGAGGACAGAGGACTGTTGAAACTGCATTCGGCAACGTTACCAGCCTTACTTTGCCCCTTACCTTTCCTCTGCATTATGAGGTCGTCCACCATTTGCCAGGATCTAAACAACAGGAAAATTATCTGCTGTGCTAGTTTGCACTTTCTGGTTTTACATCAACATTAGCCTGAAGAAAATGACAGTGATCCAGCAAGCAGGGGAATCATTGTGTACATGCACGCACACACACGTGGCGTTTTGGAGACATGCACATTGTATGTCCTGGAGCAAAGTTTGCACTGAAGTTAGTCATAGAGCAAGCAGAAGGACCACAGACATCTGACAAGGACAGAGGCATGAGTTACTGTCCTCATCTTTAGTTCTTCATAAAGAGACCTATTCATTGTGTGTCCTTGGATGAATTACTGAGGTATAACTTCAATGTTTCTTCAATGGGTAACAGGGAGAAGGAGCAGCAAAAGGAGACTCTTGAGGAGGGTCAAAGCCAGCAGAGAGTGACTTGAAAGGAAAGAATGACCAGTGCCCCTATGGAAGGGATGAGTCTTGTGTCTTAATTTGCTTTGTACCTGGGAAAATAACCAGCACCTTCTCTCTGCTGCTATTCTTGTTGTCATGGTTTAGGGTGAGGGCATGTAAAGATCACAGGAATTATGGGATTTACACTGTTTACAGAATTTGTATTAATTACAGAAATCATATTTTCATTCCCGCTACTTACGTTCTGACCTGGAATGAATGCATGCTTCTGAGACAGCCTTTACCCCAGACATACTTAAGTCAAGGTTAAGTGTTACTAGAAATAATTTAAATTGACCTGAGTGATTGTGACACACTGAATATGCGCAAAGCCATTCCATTTTTAAAGTTTTATTAATTTTTAAATGTTGACATATTAAACCCAGGGTTGAGTATAAAATCTGTCACAAATACTGAAAGACTAAAGCCTGAAACAGTAAAATAAAGGTATTCTTTATCTTGCAGTTGCAGCAAGAAACAGGATTTGGCTCAAAGCATCACTGTGTGAAGTAGCACATAAAAAAAGGAATGAGAAGTGATCTCCAAGCAGGGAGCATTCGAGCTGTATTTCAGGGAGGAAGAGGACACCCAAGAATGAGGTAGATGAAGTATTCCATGAAAATTTTTGGAGCTGAATAAAAAAACAGCAATCCCCACATAGAGCTCTTCTAGGGAAGATGCTAGCTAGTCTGTCAGCACCAACCCCTGACCCCACACCAGGCAGGTTGTCTGGATCTAAATCAGAAATCAGCCATAATACAAAACGGCCAAACATGTGAAGCGATGTTAGAATGAGCTGGAGATGACCTGTTCATTCTGATTTTAGCAGCCACATGTGTGCAAGCTTCTGAGTCAGCTGGCAGGACAGGCATGTGAACCAGAAGCTTGGGAATGAGATGAAAGAGGTTGTACTGTGAGTCGGGCTCTATAACTGGGGGCTATCCCAGCCCTTATGCTCTGTGGGCTGGCACAGATGGGGCCACTGGTGTGTAACTCACCAGCGAATGATATATCCTGTTAAATGAGCCATTGAAAATCCCAGTTTGTCTGGAAGGGCACTGAAACAAACAGGAAACACGCACCAGAAACCCTCAGTAGGGATATGGGCTTGAAGTGTTTTAGTATGAATACCACTGATCCCCATACTCTTTCCTCAAGCTTACATCCTTATCCCTAACCATAGCCAGAATCACAACTCCTGCAAGATAAGACACACTGTGCTGAAAGAAGCAGCAGTGGGAAGGAAAGAAACAGTCCCTGAGCAATGTGTCCCACTTTGCACAATAAACCTGTGTCACACACACACAAGGATTTTGTTCTCAGCACCTTTCCATGCCCCAGGGGTGGTCTAGCATAAGCACGTATATAGATATAAATGTCATCAGACCAGGAACACCCTCTGATACTGTATATTGGCATTTCTTTTCTTGAGCCCAGGTTGGTCCCTGGGATGGTTTTGTTCCATATTAAGTGGCACTGACACAAATTCCAGTGCATGTGGGTGTTTAGTGAGGCTGGAAACAGTTCCCAGGAGACACTGTGGGTGCAGACACCTTGCTCTGAAGGTGGAAGGAGTCCAAGAGTCCATTCTGGGGCCAGTCTATGACAGCTCATATTGGTACCAAAGATCACTTGTGGAAATATTCAGTTTACTAATATAGATATAACACAAACAGCACTTTTGTTTCTGATTCAATTTATTCTGTCATTGTGGTTGTAGGGCCAGTCAAAGCAGGTAATCAGAGCCACAAACAAATCGTCATATAAAGATCTGTATCAAGTACATACAGAAAATATTATCATGACTATCCAGACCTCCTTAGAGTTGAGATTCATGCATTTGAGTTAAACCTGCTTTAGTATTTGCTTTTCTGGGCCCATATTATCCCTTACCCTGTTATGCCTCTACAGAGGAAAAAAATAACAAAAACTGTGCTAACACCGGAACTGAACAAAAGGTTCATTGTTTCTGTAGGTATGGATTAGTCCTTGCAGAAAGCAGAGAAATGTGAGCTGTTGTGTTAAGAGGCTTTTTTGGGCAATACTTTAGAGATGCAGGTAGGTAGGCCTTATGAAATGGACTTTAGTGGAATAAGAAGCCTCAGAAGCTGAATTCTTCTGTTTATTCATAACATGCTATTGAATAGGTTTCCCATACTGCTTCATCAGTGTCTAACTGTCGCGAGGGGAGTCAAAAGTCCATCCACACTTTTCATTCCATTCTTTTTAAAAGAAATAGATAAAACACATTGCACAGCTTTGTTTCCAAAGGATGTTTACAGAACACTTTTGTTACTCCTTAAATATCTCAGGTGATTCATGGAAAGAAATTTTCAGAAAATAAAATCAGTCCCAAACCTATTTTTCAGATTTTTTTTTTTTAATAAACAATTTAATTTCCCCAAAGAAGGAGATTTAATGTTTGCCAGTGGGCTCCCAGATGGGCAAGTTGCAGAGCTGCACTGGTTACTTGACACTGGTCTCAGTGCTGAGCCTCTCTTCCTATTCTGCAGTATACTAAAGATCTCTGATCCCTATTTGATACTTTCTGGAGCTTTTAAGAGAATCTGAAGTCCCCACTACTTGTCTGAAAGCAGCCTGTAACTTCTATGTGCAGATCTCAGTATCATGTCTTAACAGCTTGTTTTACAATACAGAAATCACCAATGAAGGACCCAGACTGGGTACTGTAGTCTAAGATTTAAGAGATTAAAGATGTTGAGGGCAAACAGGATAGTGTTCAAATCCAGAGCTCCTAACAAGCCTTGCAAATACATCCTCATAATGAAGGACTCAGGGTACCCTACCTGGATTTATCCCCATGCCACCTTTTCCAAATCCTTTATATCATACTTGGGGGTTCATGTAACTCTTTTATCATTTATCCAGGTCCTCTAGGATCTGACAGGAATTACATGGGAGAGCTGTGAACCCTATTTGTCAAGGAAGAAGGGTATTCCCTTGGGGCAGGTGCTGGTGTTTGATTCTGAAGGCCTGTCTGCCAGTCCTTGCTTCCCCAACATCTCTCTTGTGTGCACACTAGACAGGCCCTGGTCCTCAGGCGATATCTGGGCTCCCAGATTGCAATGAGTGTTTAAGCACTTGTTGCTGATTCAGACTCAGATCCCTGTCTGCTGCCCACCTAGGAAACCAGTTTAGTCATTCTGGGATGTGTCCTTGCAGCCCCATTACTCCATCTTGGGATGAAACCTGGATTCGTTTATACTCATGCCCTGGTTGTACCAAGAGGAAAAGAAGGCAGACCTCCAGCCAGAACAGCAGGAACACAGGATGTATGGTGAGGCGTGCTAAAGCATGAACAGCCTGACATGCTCTGTGCCACCTAACACGTAGGTGCTTCAGGGTGACTCAGAGAGCTGAAGGCAGTGCTGCAGACATGCAGGCTGATTCAGCCTCTGATCCCCAGTGCCCCATTCATAGCAGCTTGGGGATTTTCCTTCCTTACAAAGTAGTGATTCAAGTTTCTGCATGAGAAACCTGGGCTAATGGGAGCCCTTTAAGTATTGTAACTACATCACATGCTTGTTAAGTCTCATACTGTAACACACTTACCCCTGAGGAAGAAAGAGAACTTGCAACAGCACAGAAAATGTCAGCTCCATTAATGCAACTTGATATTAGCCTTTCCTTTTATTCAGCTGGCAGTGATCTATCTCATCTGAACAAAAATGCTGGAATCCTATTCTGCAGAAAAGAAACATATATAACATTGTCTTCAGCACATGAGGTAGTTACTACCCAAGAAAAGAGACATCACAAAGAGATCCCTCCGAGACAGAAGATGCCTGATAGGCTTTTCTTATCTGCCCTTTGCAAGATACCAGGATAGGTTCTGATCAGGACAAAGTGATGCTGTGAATTACTTTTGCCCCTTCTCCGAATGCCTCCTGTCACCCACACTCAGCAGTCCACATGCTTCATCTTCAGTAATGGAAAAGCAATTTTCTCTAGTTGCTTATGGCAACATTTGAAATAATTGGAAAAGGTGAAAAGACATTTTTATCATTTTATTTCTTGCAGGTCGGAACCCTGATGTAAATTAGGCTAACTTGCAAACCTCCAGCTACTTTGATTTATGTGGAAAATCTTCTTCCACCTTACTGAAACATATATCATAATAACACATGAAGAATGCAGTGTATTTGCAACAGTGATGAATAACGTGTAGGTTTTTAGTCACTATAGTGGTTGGAAAACCAACTTTACTCTTCGTAATAAACCATATTCATCTTGGATGTAAACTCACCAAAATGATTGAATTAGCACAAGCCTTACTGCCCTGTGAGCATGCACCAGTTGAAATTAGCTGAATTACCTTCCCTTGGTTGAAATGCTTCTTTTGCAAAATTCATATGCAAGAAGTATTAGTGGTCTCTGATACGTGTGATGGGAACTTCTTTTGCAAACAAAAGAGATGGTTCTGCAATCCCAGGTCAATTTCTTAAGCATTCACATGCCTGAATTAACAGCATGATCCTATTATAACATTGCAGTTTAAAGTTTTCTATTAAACTTTCCTTTTTTAACGGATTTAACAAAATCTTTCACAAAGATTTTAGCCAAAAAGCTTTCACACAGGAAGAAAGTTTCCATTGTCCTTAGGAGCAAGGAAGGAGAAGATATCATCTAACCAGTCCAGCAACTTGGTTACCTTTTATCTGGATTTGGTAAAGAAAAAATGTCTTTTTACTCTCCCTCACATATTTTCTGTTCATAGCACACTGCAAGACTTCTTGAAATCTGTTAATGTACAAAAAGGTTTTTGTTGTTTCTTCTGCACATAATATTGCATAAGAAATAATTTCACATCATTTTCTGTGTAGGAGAAGTAACAGAAACCTTTTCAGTAGGAAAAGCAAAAGGAACTATCTGTTGAATAGACCCTTCATTCCTTCCCAGTAGTTCATTCATTCCTCCTATCTTTGTAATTCTATACTGTCAGTCCTTATAATCTTTCAAATTGCAAGAATAAAGGCAGGTACATAAATTTTGTCGATGAGCTCTTGAAATTGTATTAAACTAGCTTCTTCCTATATATCTAAAACTACTTTTCTTTTCCTCATGCAAGCTTTTATTTTCAGATATGCCACTCTGTTTATTCATACAAGTCTGAACATTCCATCTCTAATTGGAGGTTTGAATAAATTATACTGAACTTGCAAATGAAACTAGGTTTATTCCTTGTTATAATGCAATTAGTTATTAATTCAGAAAGGTGCTTAAGCACCTTTTAGTTCCTTTGAAGTCAATTAGACTATTCCCAGTTATGCCTGCATTTAAAAGTTTCTCATTGAACAAAGTGTCATTGATTTAATTTAAAAGTTAGAACCAGAAATTAAACATAAGAAACTTTTACTAAGGTTTCTAGAGATCAAAAGAATGATTAAACCATTCTATGAATTGAGACAAACTGTAGAAATTAATCTATAACTTAAATAAAGAGGTGGATACATGCAAAATTTTCCCATATCATTACTAATTATTGTCTGTAGACCAGCTGCTGTAATACTGACCATTTGCTGGCCTATTTGAAGGCTAGCTGTTGTTATTTTACCCCTTACTCTGTTGCCTCTGGGGAATGTTTTGCAGCTTATTTGAAATAAAGGAAATAAAATTACAGTCTAGGCATCCTGAAACCTGGAAAGTGAACAAACTCACATTGCTGTAAATGTCTTAAAAGTTATGATGCAACTTCTGCAACCATTGACTTTGGAGCCTTCTTGAAGGTGGAAAAGGCCACAGACATTCTTTTCTTTGTAGGAATTTCCTGTGATGGGTGAGCATTAAATTCATAAAACAAAGGTTTCAGAAAACCTAAGCTAAACAAAAGAGAGGCACTAGGCTTTTGTCTTTGTGTGATGATTTGCATATCAAAGGGTAAAGTTCTCAGTATCCTCCTAACAGAGATGCAAAGTTATCTTTTCCAACTGGATGTAGAAAATTCCAAATCTGAGTGTGTGGATTGCTCAGCATGGTCATGGCTGGTCTCTTCAGGTATTTGTCAGGACTTCTCTCTTTTGCATACATACTCAGCCAAAGAGTAAGGAGAAGCCATACATGGAACTGGAAATAGGAGAAAGAAAAAAGGAATTTTGATACAAAGTCATGCACATCATAACTGGGAGTCAATGGGGTGAGTTATTCTATACTGCATTTAGTACAAGCCAGACTCTTACTGGGATTAACCAGAAAAAAAAAAAAAAAGAAAAAAAAAAAAGAAAAGAAAAAAAAAGAAAAAAAAAAAAAAAAAAAAGAAGATTAGGTCAGATCCCTGATCCTGCTCAGTTATTCACAAGGTTACCCATAGCACAGTGAATTATGGAGTAACTTCTGACAGGGTGCTCTGTGTCTGGGAAGAAGCTCTGTCTTCGTCCCTGTAGCATTCAAGCCTGTTTCTCAGTTCTCATCACAGTCTTACCATTAGTCACGTATGAATGTTAACTAGAACATAATCCACATAACCCAGTGTGACTGGCCATTGTTAGCTCCATATCAGATTAATTTTGGATATAATGGCTTGTTAGGTTGATCCATAAGTGTTGGTATCTCATGACCTGCTGGTTTCTGGGACTGCTGAGGAGGTACAGAGTTTAGAAACAAGTGCTGATAACTCCAATACAGTTTGGAGTATCAAAGCTCAGATGTATCAGCAATGAGTGCTCACAACAGCCTCCTTGATGGAAACAGCAGCACATGATGAAACAAAGGGAATGATAGTGGCAGGGAGAAGGATGATCCTTCAAAATGCTGGTGGTGGTTATGAGGTAGGTGACTAGCAGAGGTTTTTGCAAGAGAATGGTATATAAAACCAAAGTAGAGAACTTTCTGTACCTGAACAAATTACCACAGAGGAGAAGTTGATAGGCATCCTGAAATGACAGCAATGCAGCTAGATACTAAATTAGCAGGCAGGATTTCTCTGTGCCATCAAAGGACTAAATAAAAGCTGTACAAAACTCCTGTGGAAATACAGAGAGAAGAATTAGGATATATTTCAACATGGTACTTCAAGTTACACAGCATGAATGAAACACATGTTCCTGGTAATGATCTGACTTTGCCACCACACTCAGTGTATCAACAAAGTAATTAATCAGTTGGAAGGCTCTTGACAGACACACAGTAGAAAATGGTATCAGCAAGGAGATTGCATGATACACAGTACAAGGGACTGCCTAAATGAAGATAATGAGGAGCTGGGGATTATAATGTTTTGGCTTAGGCTCCAGGAGGTTCCTGAGATGTGTTGGGCTGTCTGCCACAACTGACATTAATCCAGTGGTCAATATTCTGTCAAATGTAGCTGTGTGGATGGACAAGGTAGGACAGTCTGACTGCTTGAGGAGGTGGGAGACTCCTGATGCCATTATCTGTGTAACTGCACCTTGAAGAGCTGTGAGAGAGGAATCAGAAGACACACAGGATGTCTGAGACACCTGGAAATATGTCTCTTCTTCAGATGTTGATAGTGCCCACTGGACAGCACAGTTTATTGAAAGAGGAAGACCTGAGAAGGAAAACAGCCCAATTCCCCAATCCACCTTCTGCCATTTCTAGTTTATCGTAGTCCACTGTCAACTAACTATTTTGTAACCTCACCAATGCAATTATCCTCATTTTTGAAAGTTTCTGCTGGTGTGGCTTTTCGTGCCAGTTATGAACCTGAAACAGGAAGTACAGCATTGCTCGAAAAGCCGGTGGGTCAGTGGCAGAATGGCATAATGAAGATGTGGTGGAGGAGATCCCATTCACCCAAAGCATCAATATTATATAAGCTGAGAGGGATCAAGAGGTAGTATCTTTGCATGCTACATACTGCGTAATGAGATAGTGAAAGATTCGGTAACCAGGGGTCTGACAGCCAGAAGAGTGGAAATATTGCTGCACTTGAACTTGATGATGCTGGTTCTGCATCACTGCTGAGGGTGACAAACAGAAACCATACTCCCAAAAAACCTTGCAGTCATCCCAGCCTCTATGTCATCTGGCTGTTCACAGCATAGTGCCAGCAAAGTCAAGCCTGGGGTGACATGGAAAAGTTTATCAGAGCAGAAGGGAAATGTAACACAGAAAAAAGCCTTGTCTTCACAGAAATATCTGGGAAGGCATCCAGAAGTTCACTGTAGACGATGCTAACCAGACCCTCCCAGAGGAGAAAGGGGCATTTATTGATGGAGCAACAAAAGCTTCTGGCAAGTTCAACAGGAATTGGAGTGGTACTTCACAAGCCAAAGCAAAGTAACATCCCTCCTTGCCTCCTCCAGCTTCCTCTTTCATCCTACAGCACTTGCTCTTTCCCATTGCTTTCACTTTGTGGCAGATATATTTCAATCCCAAATGTGATGAAGAGGAGGATTGATTCATATGGAGTTTATACCATATTAGCTGATTTATTAATGGAAAAAGAGCCCTTCTCTCCGTATGGTGAATCTCAGCCAGAGCACAAAACTGTCAGCCCTGGTGGTCAGGACTGAGAAACAAACCTCTGACACCAGCACTTTGCCATGTGTTCACTACACTCCTGGTTTCCAAGTTTCCACTGCAATTTCACAGCCAATGAGTAGATTGCTCACAAAGACTATTTGTGATAGGTTGACTCTGGCTGGATGCCACGTGCCCACTGAAGCCACTCTATCACTTTCCCTCCTCAGCTGGACAGAGGAGAGAAAATATAACAAAAGGCTCCTGAGTCAGGATAAGGACAAGGAGGTCACTCAGCAATTGCCATCACAGCCAAAACATATTCGACTTGGGAAAAAAAAATTCATTTATTATCAATCAAATCAGAGTAGGATGCAGAGAAATAAACCAAAATCTTAAAAACACCTTCCCCCCACCCCTCCCTTCTTTCCAGCTTAATTTCACTCCTGTTTTTCTATACCTCCTCCCTGTCATCAGTGCAGGGGGATGGAATATGGGGGTGGTGATCAGCTCATCACATATTGTCTCTGCCATTCCTTCCTACTCAGGGTGAAGAGTGCTCACACTCTTCCCTACTCCAGTATGAGGTCCCTCCCAACAGGGACAGTTCTCCATGAACTTCTCCAGTATGCGTCCCTTCCACAGGGTTTAGTCCTTCAGGAACAGAATGTTCCAGCATGGGTCCCCCACAGGGTCACAAGTCCTGTCAGCAAACCTGCTCTGTTGTGGGCCCCTATCTCCACAGGTCCTGCCAGGAGCATGCTCCAGTGCAGGCTTCCCATGGGGTCACAGCCTCCTTTGGGCATATCTACCTGCTCCAGCATGGGGTCCTCCATGGGCTGCAGATGGACATCTGTTCCACTGTTAACCTTCACAGGCTGCAGAGGATCAGCCTGCCTCACCATAGTCTTCATCATGGGCTGCAGGGAAATCTCTAACATATCCTCAATCCTCTTTTCTAAATGCTGATGATGCAGTTTTTTTCCTCTTCTTAAAGATGCTGTCACAGAGGTGCTACCACCATTGCTGATGGGCTTGGCCTTGGACAGAAGCAGGTCTGTCTTGGAGCTGGCTGGCACTCACTCCATTGACATAGGTGAAGCTTCTAAGCAGCATCTCACAGAAGCCACTCCTGTAGCTACAGGCTACCAAAACTTTGCCACAAAAACCCAATACACTGTTTTATATTTCCTTCATCCCTTATATTCATACTTAAGGATTAAATTCCTTCTATTCCTTTTATCCCAGCAATGTAATCTTTATTTTCAGGATATTAACATTCTGGGAGCCAATGACCTAGACTGATGCCAAAAGAAGATGGCTTCTAGATGAATTCATTCAGATGTTTTGTTTATGAGCAGGAAATATTTTTAAATTAGAATTCCTTATGAAAGGTTATTGGAAACTTCTTGGGCATTGTTGGGGTTTTTTTTTTATTCTTTAACCATATATGAGCAGTTGTCTTGGAAAATGGAGGGCAAATACAAAAGCTTAAACACCATAAAGGAAAATGTCATGCATTAGCATACATAACTAAGCATCTTCTTACTGATGTCATCTTTCTTCATTGTTTTTCTCTTCATCTGTTTTTTCTAAATACTGAAGAGCTCTCGGTCTCTGAAGAGCCTCCATTCAGTTTCATGGGCCTTTCCTCAAATGTTGTGTTTGAGCTTTATATCTTAGTCTCTCTCCAAGTCTCATCTTTGGCCTCAAAGCTTGGCCACAAATGGTGTATGATAATCCACACTGGTCAGGGCTAGGACTGCTAGAGTGGCTTGGCTATGGTGGCACCACAAAACAGTTGACTTTGCCTTTCCTCTGAGTACTGTATGGTACTCCTCTGACCCTCTGACATTATTGAGATTTGATTTGAAGACTTCTGGAGTTCAGACTTCTGTTATGAAAGCCATCAGAGTACTATTTTATCATGAGAAAGTCATGACAGGTGTTGTGAGCCCTGAGATGTGATAGGAGAAAACATGGGGCTGTCTTAAAAATGCAAAATTTGTTGAAATAGGTTGTAGAGCAGGGGGACTCAAACCTGGTCTGGATACCACAAGGAATTCAGAGTCAACTAGTTCCAGAAGTACATTAAAGTTGATTTCAGAGGGAACTGAATGAACCTGAGAGACATTGCTGACACAGAGAGAATTTTCACAGTATTTTTTGCATGCTGACATCTTTCTTTACTTGCAAAGGGGTACAGCAGGAGAACGGGTGAAAACTCCTTGTCAGTTTTAATGGCAATGGGAAGCAGGAAGGAGAGGCTGGCTACCAGTCCTGTGGTGCCTGCACAGGAGAGATCTCTGTGTAACTGGTTTTGGGCTAGTTATGGAAACAGGAGTACTGCAGAGATACAGGTATTGTGGTATGAATCATGCAACACGCACATTGTCATGCGGGTGATAAGCTATTGGCAAAGGACTTCTCTGTCCACAGAGGCAGTTTTATTTTAACAACAGAAAGTCTTGGTTTTGATGGTAAAAATCAATGTGAATGAATGAATAAAGAATTTTTGCAGGCAGGTCTTTTCAGTATATCTCAGAGCTGTCATGTCCTCTCTCCCACATACACTGTCTGTTTAGTCAGTAAGCTTGTGTGTGTTTGCCTAATGCCTGGTAGGAGGGCCATATACCCTAATTAGGGACTACATTAATAACAATGATCGATATGCAGTTACCTCACAACAGAGTTCCTGAAGGTCCTCAGATAGGCTCAGAAGAAGTGGTGGTGACCTTTCCACCCACTGCTCTGTGCCAGCTGGATTCAAAGCATCTGTACCCATTGAGAGAGCACAGACACACCTGGAGTTAGACAGCACTTGGAGTAATCCTTCCACATGTCCTGGCACCTTTATAGCTAAAGGGAGTGAGCATGGGTCTGTCTGCTGTAGGCTGGGCAGATGCACTTCACTCCAAAAGAGAGATTACCAATTGGTGCCAAGCTCAGGCAGTGTCTGTGCTTGTAAATTGGAAGGCAAAAGCGAGGGAGCAAAAGTGCATCTTCCTACCAAGCAAATGCAATATGTCCTCATGGTGAGACTAAGGAAAAAATCAGCCAAGCATTTGTTCATCCTGTAGTTAAAAATGCCTGTTGCTGGAATGGGTAAGGCCTCTCCAGAAGGCTGCTCCAGCAGTATGTCTCAGTGGAAACACTAGTCAAAGCAGAGTAAAATAAAAGGAATAAACTTAGTTGTACTCAAAATGTAGGGAAATGTTTATGTGGGGAGTATCATGTAGAATTTAAGGACTGTTTTATTTCCACACATTTCCTCACACTTCTGGGACCCTGGTTCATACGCTCATCTTCCTGCTCCAGGACCTCAGCTGTCAGAAAGGCAAGAAGCCATGGAATCAAGCTATGATATCTCATCTTCAGATATGAGATGCATTCCTCACAGATGGTCATCATAACCTTCACTGGGATCTGAGACACACCCCACTAATAAGGCAAGACATGTGGTGTGTCATATCCTCTCTCATGAACCAATAGCTGTATATACATCCAGAAAAATATACTTGAGAAACTGGTCTAACCCTTGCAACAAGTTTGGGGGTTTTTTTAATGATTTTTAAAGGCTTGATAGACAACCCTTCCCACCTCTCACAGGGCTTGCAGGCTGTGATCTTCAGCCTCTCCTGCTTCCTAGAACATGCACTGTCTTTTCTGAACTTTCTGTGGAGTTGCAAAATCATTCCACTAACAGTACAAATGTGGGCAGCACATGAAAAATGACCACAGACACAGCACTGCAGAATCAATGACTTACAGAACTACTTCCGTTATGTCCTCTTGGCACTTGAAGAGCTGTTAACCCTGCTAAAGTAGAGGAAGATCATTCACTGACCTCTATAATGGAAGCTCTTGGGAAATGTCCACTCAGTCTAGTAGCACATGTCAGCACCACGTGGGCAGAAGAAACTTTCTGACTTGCATGTGTCTGGACCAGCAGCTTTTTTGACAGGCTGGAATTTCACCCTTACAGCTTTTAGCCTAACACTTGTTTTTCTAAGCTGTCCATCTATGCTTCAACTACAAATCTAAGGGGTTTTTATTGTGAGAGCTGACTCACACAAGTGGATGCAAACTGGACAACTGCTGGAGCTGGGTCTCTCCGCTGTGTACCCCAGGCACTGATGTTTCTCTCACAGCAAGGACAACTTATGTGCTTGGAAAGTGGAACCCACTGCTTGAAGTCTGGTATTTTCCCACTGCTTGAAGTCTGGCATTTTAAAGTAATTTGGAGACAGTTTTATTCCTATTCTTCCAACAGATTCACACTATTTTTTATTTAAGAGTAAAGACACACCTTAATGCTAGCTCTTCACTGGTATGTATATTGTCTTTGTTTTCCTTAAATATTATACAGTCAAAAGCTACAAGACCAATACAGTAGAAGTTAAGCTGTTGTGGCCCATGCAGTCATTATATCTAAGTGTTGCCATTATGTAAAACTGCAGTCATTATGTATAATTGCTAAGGAAGTTGTGTAACAAAGGAAGAGGTTTAGCTTACAGAAACAAAAAAGTTATCCTGGTGATTGCTATTGACATACAGCCTGCTGGGACCTGCAGCTAGACCATGTTTCTTTCCTTTCATTTCTCTAACTAGGTATTTCTCAGAAAGCCAAGATGTAAATTATAAACACACTTCTTAATTAAAGGTATTCAGCAACGCTAGTGGGAAAAAAAGCATCATTTAAATGCAAAATCAAAATCAACTTATGGATTCCCTCCTTCCCACTACCCCAGCTCTCCAGGTGCAATGAAGATGCCATTTTCTGGTCTCTGTGTTCTTAGCACAGTAAAAATGAAATGACAGTTATTTGCCACTGTTCTGTTAAAATGTCAAACTGTTGCAAGCAAATTGATTTCAGGCCAGTTCAGTTGAGTTCAGCTCAGCAGTGTGTGAGGATTCTTCCTGCCTCTGCTCCTTCTTTGAAAAGCCACAGCAAGACTGTTGGGGAGTGATGGATTTACTCCAATTAAAAATAATACAGCCATGGGCAGCAAGTTTATATAGGAGCCATGGACAAAATACTGCGGTTGAAAATGAAGACACCAGCACCCAAACAAAGCCATTGCTTCAGCAGCACAAGAGCCAACTGGAATTTCTTCATCTCAGCCTGAAGTTCATATGGTGGCACTACCAGCTTTGGATCATGAGGCCCATGATGAGGAAAGTCTACCTGGACAGAGGGCACAGCGAAACAAGAACACCTAGCCTTGTTATCCACATGGAGCTGCTTAATAAGACAAGGATGTCAATAAAGATGGGGTTCAAGTCCTCTCCAAAGCAGCTACTGCTTGCTTCTATCCTATGGAGCCCCAAATATAACTCCCAAAACTGTCTCAGATACCACTCATCTGCATCTGGCACAGACACAATTTAAATGGACTTAAGGATGCTGAAGCACAGACCAGTACAAAGCCTGGGGTGTAAATCAGACAAGTCGTGCTCTCCTTACACTTCAGTATGCAGCATGAGCCAAATCTGACAATCATGTGGGATGTGAAGAGCCCTTAATTACTCTTCAGTAGACTCTGGAGTAATGTATCTCAACACCTGGTAACTACTTCAACCTTCACTCGTCTGTGAAGATAGATGCCATACGTAAGAGCTCTGTGTAAAAAGGATGAACCCAAAACGAACATGCTCCACTGATGAGGTGCATGTGGTCTTCAGACCGTTTGAGGTTCAGCTGATGTTCTCAGGGCTGGCTTCCGTGGCATGGGCTGTCATTATTCACTTTGGGCTTGGTCTCAGTGCTGTAACTTCAGGAAACAAGTGCTAATTGGTGTGAACAAAAACGAAGGTTTTTACTTCTTATAAGTGGCAGACAAAGGGCTTTGCAATGGTTCATCAGACAGATAGTCCAGAACAGAGCTCTCTGTTATGAACTTTATATCATTACAAATGCTTTCAGCTTGGAAATTTCAGGGAGGAAATGGCAGGCTCAGGAGTTTAGAATAAGACCTTTATATTTGACTGATGTTGCAGAGGGCCGTGTTCTCTGGTAAGTAGGGTCTCCTAAGGGACATTGGGAGATGTTGGGGTCCCAACTTCACATGGAGAAAATCACTTCATGTTTCTGTACATTTTACCTTTTCCTAAGCCTTCTTTCTTGTTGCATTCCTATGAGCAATGTTTATTTTTACTATATTGTCATTGTACTCTTAATGCTACAGAGGACCCATTTCTGCTGGGCCTTTTAAGATGATACTTTGATTGAGAGTAGCGTATTTCAGCATGTTGTATCTTCACCACCAGTCTGGTAGCCAGTAATGTACAATTTACATCTTATTAAATTAGGGGTGGGTTTTTTGTTTTGGGTTGTGTTTTGGCAGAAAATGGCACAAATGTATGAACCTTGTTATTTCTTTTCTCTCTCAGGCTACTGATGCCAGAACACTTACACCTTGATGTAAAAATCAATTGATGTGTTTAACTAGCATTTACTTTCATTCCAGCAGTAGTTGTGGAGGATTAAAAAAAAAAAGATTAAATACTAAAAGTAGACACCTTTTTATAAATCAATAACTTAGAGCAATTTGTGTATGAGTATTTAAAAGAACAAATAAGAACCTGGCTAGGAACTGTTGGAAAGGTAGTCTCACCCACATCAGCAGCAGGAGAATCTTCAATGAAGGTGAGCACAGAAAGATTTTCTTCCACCATCTTGGCTGGAGTGGAATTGGCCTCAGAAATACGGAGATGGGTTATGAAAGCAGACAGGGCTGGACAACCCCATCCCAACTCATTTTTCCAATTCACAGAATCACAGAATGTTAGGGTTAGAAGGGACATCAAAAGATCATCTAGTCCAACCCCCCTGCCAGAGCAGGATCACCTAGAGTAGGTCACACGGGAACACGTCCAGGCAGATTTTGAAAGTCTCCAGAGAAGGAGACTCCACAACTTCTCTGGGCAGCCTGTTCCAGTGCTCCATCACCCTCACAGTGAAAAAGTTTTTCCTTAAATTTCTTTGGAATCTCTGATGCTCCAGTTTGCACCCATTGCCCCTTGTCCTATCATTGGACATGAGAAGAGCCTGGCTCCATCCTCCTGACACTCGCCCTTTACATAGTTATAAACATGAATGAGGTCGCCCCTCAGTCTTCTCTTCTCCAAGCTAAAGAGACCCAGCTCCCTCAGCCTTTCCTCATAAGGGAGATGTTCCATTCCCTTAATCATCTTCGTGT